>JAJPUD010014508.1:11004-40475 GCA_023553655.1 Myrmecobius fasciatus | reverse complement strand
TTTTTTTTTTTTTTTTTTTTTTTTGTGGTTTTTTTTTGTTTTTTTTTAATTTGGTTTTTTTTGTCTTTTTTTTTTTTTTGTCTTTTTTTGTCTTTTCTTTTCTTTTTTTTTCTTTTTTTTTTTTTTTTTTAGCACCTGTACAATAAAACTGTACCATCTACAACCAGAGAAGGCCAGGGAGGGGCCACCCTCTCTCCCCAAGAACTGTTCTGAAAAATAGCAGTCCATAGAAAAGTAACAAGCTCATATCCATCTGGGTGTTTGAGAAAGGGAATTGAGTAGGTGGAGAAGGGGGGGGGGCAATGGACTGAGGGCTCCTCCAAAGGGAAGCCTGGGAGGGTCAGCCCGCAGCTGGAGCCGGTGGAGTGGGGGCCTTTGCCTGGGAAACAGCCGAGTCCTGGAGGCGACATGTGGCCAGGGGTCAGGGAGCCTAATGAAGGTGTCAAAAGAGAATGTGGGGGAGTGAGAAGGAAGGGGTGGGGGGAGAGGAGAGGAGAATGGCAGGAAGGGACCGGAAGAGAATTGAAGATGAGGGACAGTGGGGAGAGGAAGGCACAGACAGGAGGATGGGCACTGAGAGCAAAAAGGGAGGGCGGAGGATGAGGGAGGGGGGATGGGCGGGGTAGAAAGAGGGAAGAAGGGGCCCGGCACCCCCCCTCCCCAGGACTCCTTTTCCACTGCCCTTTTGTTACAGCAGCTCATTAGCCCTTCACCCCGAAGAGAACTAAGCTAAGGCAGAGTTGTTGGAAAGCACGTGTGAGCCAAGAGCGGGATAGGGTGAGGGAGAAAAATCCGCAACCCTTGGGATCCAAGCCCCTTGTGCTTGTAGACAGCGTCACACGGCTCTGTCCACTCCCCGCCCCCCTCCACTGGGCTTCCCAGATGGCCATCAGCTTCCCCTTCCTACCGGGAAGCCCCAAAGGTCTGGCCTGGGGAGGGGGATGGGGGGGCACCTCCCAGGGCTTCTCCAAAAAAAAAGAAGAGGGGAAAAAAAACCCCCAAAATGAACCAAGCCCCTCCTTCAAGATGATGTCTCAAATCATCACAGTGATACAGACTTCTCAGAAACCAAGGAAACAATACAAATTAAATACTAATTAAATAAATATTATGGAAGACATGGAGGCAAATACGGGAAGGGGCCTGTTGCTAGAGAAAGAGTTTTCTAATTTCTCCACCAGGGCTGGCACCGCCAACTGGACCGGGTCCGTTTCCCTCGGCCCGGGGATCCCTGAGCCCGCCTAGAGCCAGGCACCGGAGACGCCCCGTCGGGGCTCGGTCCCCCGCCTAGGAGGGTGAGGTGAGCTGAGTTGAGGGCGCCGTGCCCCCTCTCACAGTCACTGCGGGTCCTCTCGGCCGCATCTTTTCCCCCTTCGACCACAACTAGAGGGAGGTGAGAGGGAATCTGACCCTAAACACTCCAGTCACTAATGCTGGCATCGATAAGGCTGCTTCTAGTTGGTCCGTATTATTGCCTCGTACTGCAGTCAGTCCGAAAAAAAGGGGGAGGGGGGGCGGGGAAGTGGCCGGAGGAGGGGGGCGCCAGGGAGCCGGCCGGCGGGCAAGCCCGTCAGCTGCTCCAGGGCTGGAACTCGACCTCAGACCCTAGGAGCTGCAGCAACTCGGGCTCGTAGCGGATCAGCTCTACAGTCTCAGCGCCGCTGGCGGGGCCCGAGTCGAGGCCGCCGGGCCTCTCGGCCGGGGTGAGCAGCTGGCTGGAAACCACCTGCCTGTAGAACTCCACCTTGGGCAAGGTGATGATTTCAAAGTGCGGGAAGCGGGCCTGGAATATCCGGGACGACAGCTTCAGTCTCTTCAGGACGTCTGAGAAGAGGAACCAGTTGCAGGGCCTTGGGAGAAGCAGACACGGGGAAGACAGGTTGGCCAAGAGAAGAAACGGAGCTGCGGGCGGAGGCCGTCCGCGTGGCCCGGGCCGGAGGGCCACGAGGAGGGCCGCGTGGCTCTCTTACGGTTGACACCCATCCTAACAGGGCCCAGGGGAGACACGAAACCAGCCGGAGGTGGGACTGTGCCCGCCTGCCAAGGGAGTCTGGGTTGGAGCTGGTCTCTCCAACCACAAAGGAGGCGTGCTGCAGAGAGGGGGGCCTGGCCCATGGAGAGAAAGACTCCGTGGGAGTCCATATGATCTAGGGTTGGGACCTGACAATCTACCGCCTCTTCCTTAAAATGGGGCTAATTGCGCCTCCCCGCCTTCCAGTGGCTCACAAAGCTTTCCAGGCTCCCCATTGGATGCCTCGGAGACCCCCTCTTTATCAACCTCAAAGACTAAAGTCCGGTGAACTGGGTATTCTGGTGAGGAGAGTGCCGATTCTCGCCCCCCCCCATCACCAACTTGTGAAGAATAACAAAAGCTGTCATTTAACTCATTTTCTTGTTCCAAAGGGGCTCCATTTGGCACCTAGGGTCCCAGCTGCAGGCCAGGACACTGGGGGGGGCCGAGGAAAGCAGCGAGAGCTGCCTAGCTCTAACCCCCCAGTGTAGGCCCCCCCCCCAGCCTATTTACCGCCTTGGGCCAAAGATCCGGTTTCGGAGGGCAAGGTGGGAGGTGGGGGCCACTCTGCAGGAATTCATTAACTGTGCAATACTATCCCTCATCCCCCCCCCTCTGAAGGGATCAGCTTCTGTATGCCCAGAAGAATAAGGACCATAAGCCCCTGAAACTTGATACCGGTGGGTGTTAGCAAGGAGACTATTTTTATTCCTATCTGGCCATTTGGTCTGGGGAGGGGGGAGAGGGAGGAGAGAGGCTGCAAGTGGGGCTGTGGCCCAGTGGTTAGAGCTCCCTCTTTAAGCTCTGGTTCTTATTCTCCACAGTCCCTATGGACAGATCACCTGCTCATGGGATTTCATGCCCCCCCCCCTTTCTAAGAAGAACTTTGGCTGATGAGATTTGGAAAGAGACACTCCAAGGAGGAGAGAGTGAATAATCTGTGGCCGTTCTGACCAATTCTGTTAAGGAGCATCCTAGTGCCCTTAAGAGGTCTTTGCTGTCACGTGACCATGCAACTCCCCCCCCTCCAGTTTTAGGGGCTCATTCAGCAATACCATTCAACCCCATGTGGGAAGCTCCCCTCCGGAGTGGAGGATCGTGCCCCGTGCTGGGGGAAGGGTCCCACGCACAGCTCAGATTTCGAGCTGGAAGGCATTTTAGAGGCCATGGAATCTACCCCCTTCCCTGTTTGCAGATGAGGAAACTGAGGCACAGCATGGGTAAATGACCGGCCCGGGGTCACACAGCTATTGGGTATCTAACGAAGGATGTGGACCCAGGTCTTCCAGATTGTGAACCCGATGCCCATTCTCTCCACTCTCCACAAGCGTTTATTAAATGCCGACTGCATGCCAGGCACCGAATTAGGTGCTGGGAATTGAAGGACAAATAGTCTGTGAGAGCTCGAATGGGCGTATGGGGTTCGGTAAGACACACGTGAGGGCGACGGCCATCAAGTTCTCTCTCTCGTTCTTGTTCTCTGTCTCTGGGAAAATCCTCCTCATCCTCCTCGAGGGAGGCAGAGCAATAACCCTTATGGAGTCCATTCTCAGCACTCTGCTGGGCAGAAGAGCCATAGCTTCAGAGCTGGGAACGGATCAGATTTAGAGCTGGCTTCACTACCCCTTCTGTGCCCTTGGCTAAGTCCCTTCCCCCATTCTGGAAAGCAGACTGACTCCAAGGACCCAAACCTTCCCATCTGGTTCTCAAGCAACGATCTGATGCCATTTCAGATCGATAACGCTTTGGGGAGCTATCAGCGGGCAAGAGTCTATCTGAAAAAGATCTGGGGGTTTGGGTGGACCCTGAGGTCACCACGTCTCAAATGCGGGCTAGAACAGCTGGAACAGCTGCTGCTCTTACTCTTTGGGAAGAGAGGCAGAGGGCCTAGAACCGGGGAGGAGCCTGGTCAGAAGCCCAGAGCTGGACTGCTGGCTTCAGCTGAGGGGGAGGGGAGAGAGCATATTTTAGGAAAGACACTGATAAGCTGGAGCGGATCCACACGAGGGTAGCCAAGGCTGGTGAAGAGGCTGGGGATTGGGGCTTGTCTGAAGGCACTGGCCTCCCGACGAGGGCCGGGCCTCCCCCTCGGGTAGAGGCTCCCCTGCCCCGGAGGTCTGTCTCCCTCCTCCTCTTCTTCCTCCTCGGAAGAAGCAGGTGTTGAGATCCGTGCTCAGCGAACTGATTGGCTCAGGCGGCTGGTGGGCCTCTCCCAGCTGCCTCTGAGCACCCAGTGGCTTCCGATTGACCGCTCCCCGGCCCGCTGTTGGCGGTACGGCCGGTAACCCCCTTTAAAGCTGTTCCCAACCACGAGTGTGTTTCTTGAGTACCTGAGATTTTGGCAAACTTTCCTTGGGTCCTCCCGCCCATCGGGGCCAATACCGTGTAATGTCTCCTTGCAAGTAGGGGCTGTTTCCTTTCTGTCTTGGGAGCCCTCAGCACTGGGCCTGACATATCACAGGGATTGAATAAACAACTGGCGAGTAACTGGCAAAGTCCGGACCTTTTTTTGGCAGAGTGGGGATCCCCGGCCCCCTCCCCAAGCCCTGGTCAGTCTAGATGGCAGGCCCTCAGCTAGCCCCCCGGCACAGGCCTCCCGCACACTCACCCACGGGAAAGCGACACTTGGAGATTGTAAGTGGGAAGCAACGGCTTTTCTGAGAACTCGAATATGAAGTCGTCCGCCTCCTGGTCTTCCTCGTCATTGTCTGAGGTTCCGGGGGGGTTGTCCAGAAGGTCGCACTTGGCCCCGTCCTTCCCCTCTGTGAAGAGAGCACACATCCACATGGAGAATCGGGACCCACTGCGTCTAGCTCGAGGGCACGGGCTCCCGAGTGCACGTCAGTGGCCGGAAAGGCCGAGCCTGGCAGATAGCAGCAGCAGCTGCTCCTTCCTGTCTCGGAGAGCAAGGGAAAGCTCAGAGCCCTTTCCTCGCACAGCCCTATAAGGCAGGGAGCACACACGGACGCTGCCGTGCCCATTGATCAGAGGAAGAAACTGAGGCTCCCGCAGGCCAAGGGACTCGGCCAGGGTCACCCGGCTCCCAAGCACCCGCCTCGCCTCTTCTAGGAACAATGCATTTAGAGACAGAGGGAGCGTTAAAGAGCAGCTCATTCAACGTTCTCATCTGACAGTAGAGGAAACTAAGGCCCGCAGACGTCACGGGTCATCTGAGGTTACCTGGGAAGTAAATGGTGGCCGGGACTTAGATTCAGGTCTCCTGACTCCCGATCCGGTGGCCTTTCCCCACCCGCCCCATACTCCATGTTGGGAAAGGGAGGGCATGGAACCCAGGCCTTCAGAAGAAATGAATTCTAAGTCTCACAGTTCTATGCTCGTCTCCCCGACTTCTCCCGTCTCCTAGGGCTGGGGAGGGAGGCACGCCCAAAGCACCCTGGGCCGGTCAGGCCTACGTCTCAAATCCCGGCCCCGCCAGTAGTTCTCAGCGTGACTTTGGCCAAGGCCCTTCCCCGGGCCTCGGTTTCCCCCTCCATAGAAGGAGGGGCTCAAAACTCCATGGGCTCTGCCATCTACGGCCCATTGAGAAGGCAGCTGTGGCCGCTTGAGACTGAGAACAAAGCCCGGTAACGTCTTCCCCCGAGCTTGGGCTGGATGCCCCCCCCCCCGTCAGGATGGCTTAGGTGGCCCGGGGTCAGTGCTGGGCCTGTGTGGCCCTCCCCCACACTTGGGAGTTTCCTTCAGTCTCTGGCCCAATGAGGGAGCCCCAAACCGGCCCAGCTGGGGATCTGGTTAGCATCAAAAGGCAGTGGGGCTCGGGTCAGGAGGTCGAGAGCTTGGGGGTAATTACTATCTCAGAAGCAGGGAGAAGGCTGAAAGGGACAAGAGGGCAGGGGACTGGAATAGCCGCTGGAGTGGGAGATTCGAGTTCAAATCCCAGCCTGGCCCTCAGCCTCAGAGACTTACTTCCCCATTAGCGTAGCAAGCGGAGGATGGGACCTGGACTCCAGCCCACCCGGGGCTGTTGGAAGGAAAGTGATTCAGAAGCCTTAGAGCCATAGAGAGATGAGGTCCCCAGTCCCCCCCCCCCCCGAAGTGCCGAGCCCACTCAGGCCAATGGCAGGAGAAAGGGAGATAGGAGGAAGAAAAAAAGAGCACATGAAAAGGTCCCAAGGCCGCACGTAACTGGGTTGATATGGATAACACAGCTGGGAGTCAGGGGAGGGGAGGTTCGGGGTGGGGGTGGGGTGGAGACAGCTTGGAATTGAACGGAACCTGGGAAACAAGAGGGACCCGATCCTATCTATCTCTGATGCTGTCCCCCCTCCGCCCTGCCCCGGGCCTCAGTTTCCTGCTCCGTAAAAAGAAGGCACTGTCCCAGCTCAAAATCTATGATCCAAAGGCAATTATTTTGCTCCACCAAGAACCCAAGGAAAACCCCCAGAAGCATCCAGTAAGTGCTCACTTGAGTGAGGGGCTGAGAAGACAGACTCCCTTCAAGTCTCTAGTCTGTTGGGCAGGGAGGCAGCTAATAACAGTCTTATTAATAACAGTATTTCTCGGAAGAAGGGAGTGAACGACCGTCCCAAGCGAGGGAATCACGAAAGGTTATCTGGAAGAAAGCTTGGGGGGAAGGAGCAAGGGCAGTCAAGGCACCGAAAGTGCCGAAGGAGCCACAGAGGTGGGGGACGGAAAGCGGAGTTTGGGGCAACCGTCCATAAACACTGGTTAAGCATCTAACATGTGCCGGGCACTGTGCTAAGCAAAGTGGAGCCAGAACATGGGGAACACAAAGGGGAGGAGTATGAGAGAAATCTGGTGAGGGTGGGGGGTGCCACACTGGAGCCAGCCATATCCACGCCAGCCAGTCCTGAGGTGCCCGGCAAAAGGGGGCACGGTGGAGGTGGGGAGAACTTACCCAGTACAGAGCTGCTGTAGAAGTCCCAGGCCATTTTCGGATCACCCTCTGGGCGACCCTGGAGATCTAAAAGGTGATCTGGGGGAAGAAAAGAAGGAGATAAAGCACCGGGATAGGAAGGCCTTGGACCAGGGCCATGCCAGAGCCGGCTCAGACCGGCTTGGAGCCTTGAGCCCTCTGAAATCAGCAAACCTCCCACAAACCTAGGCTTGGTTAAGGCGTTTTGTTGATAGTCGAGAAAGAAAATGCAGATTAAACTGAAAAGGCCGTAGTGGTGGCGGTAGTGAGACTATTCTTTCCCCCAGAGACGCGGCTGTTAACCATTTCCCAGCACACCACCCACTAGACCCAAAGCATACCAGTAAGAGGGACGAGGAAGGGGGAGCGGAACGGAGGCCAGAGAGCCGTCTGGTCCCTATCTTCAATGTTGCTTTATTCAGGCACGCAGCAATGCACAGTGGGAAGGGAGCTGGGAAACTTGGCTTTAAAAGGGCTGAGGGACGTGAGCAAGCTAATTCCAGGCTAAGGAAGGCCAGGCCTTCTGGGAAACAATCACTGTGACAAAGCCTACACAATCACCAGAAAGATCAGCAAGGATCTGGCCAGTTGCAAGAAGCAGGAGGATGCCACTATTTGTGGGAGATAAAAAAGAAACAGCCTTCTTCCTTCCCGTCAGTGACTGAGAAGCAGAATTGGTACATAGGGATCCCTCAGGATGAACCATAATGTAGCTATCTACGGACGAAAAAGAACAAACGACCCAGTCTCAAGATGGAAGGATGAGTTCCAGCCCTGGCTCCGGCACGTCCTCTGGGTACATGGCGGGGCGCCAAGGTCATCCTCCGCAAAATGGGCCTGCTGGTGCTGACGCACCCTGGAAGCCTTAAAGGCCTCTAGAATAGGATCTTCCCTCATGTGACGTGGAGAATCAAAGCACCCCTAAGGGAAGAGAGGTGCCTCAACAAGCACCTTACTATAACCCACCTCTTGCCTTGTTTTACCGACTGAGGCCCAAAAAACCCCCTGATCAACAAGTGTCTACTATCTACAAGGTAGAGAGGCTTCAGAGTATACAGAAGCAAGATGGTCCAGGAGTCAGGGAGGCAGGCTCAAGGGCCCCTTGATGCAGAGTAGGGCTAATCACCTGACCTCTGGGTTCCTCAGGGCCGTTCTAAGATTAGAGAACAGTTACTGATTTAATGGCCTTCCAATCCCCCTTGGCCCTGAACCACTGGGTTCCATCTACCTGGCAGCTAAAACTCGTGTGTGTGTGTGTGTGTGTGTGAGTGACCCCCATTCAAATGTAAGCTTTTCTAATTCAGGGAGACTCTAGATTTTGTCACTATCCCCAGTGCTCAGAATATAACAAGTGCTTAATTAATGTTGGTTTTTTTTTCATTTGTTAATTTTCATTCACCCGCTTCTCCCATACTGATGAAATCACAGGTCCAACTTAAAGAAAGAGCAGGAGGAAATAAAGATAAAATGCCCAGCAGTCCTTGCCTGCCTGCCTGCCCTCGGGGGGGCCCCCACTCTGACCTGCTGCTCCAGTCACCAAGCTGCTAAGTCCTGGAACAGGTCTTGAGGCGGAGGCCAGAATTCAGGAGCTGGCCGGCAATGACAAATGGCAGCGTACAAAGTGCTCTACAAACTATATATTTCAACACTTCCAGGACCTGCACTTGAGTCCTCTCGGGGGGACCTCCTACGCCACCTATGAAAACCCTGCCTGGCTCAGCTTCCCTTAAAGGTCTGGCCGGCTACAGGGGTGGCCGCTCCATCGCCCCAAGGCCGGCCTGGGAGTGAGCCAATTAAGGAGGGATGCCCGGCCCATCATGGCAGGTGTCTCCACTTGAAGCCTCTTGAGCGGAGGAGGCCTTGCCAAAGCTCGGCCTCCGGTGTCCCATGCAGCCTCGGGCCACCTTCAGAGGAGGGCTGGGATGACTGCAAAGCCAGCCGGCTTCCCATTTCTCTAGCCCTTCTGGGCCTGTGAGGGGAGAGACAGAACATTTATCCCCTATTTGACAAGTTCACAAAAGCGACTTGCCTCAAGTTCCCTGGCTAATAAACATCAAGGGTGGGATTCGAATCCAGGTGTCTCCCGACTGTTGAACAGGCTTCCCATTCCAGCATCAGGAGATATACTCATTAAAGGCTTGTCTCAGTCTGGCAGGTTCCCCCTTCTTCCTTGGGGTCTCTATCCTGCTTACACATTTCAGGGCAAGGGGCAGCTAGGTGACTACAACAATGGCACTGGAGTCAGGAGGACCTGAGATCAAATCCAGTCTCAGACACTTAACACTTCCTAGCTGTGTGACCCTGGGCAAATCACTTAACTCCCAACTGCCTCAGCCAAAATAAACCAACCAAAAAATACGTGAAAATAAAGTCAGGCCAAATCCCCAGGGCCCAGTCCCAGCGGCTTCCCTCTTTTCCCCATCTCCTTCTCCTCTCTGCCTCTATCTTATACCCCAGAGTCTTATTTTGGGGGAGGGGAAGAGTCCCCTCCCCTACCTCTCAGTGTTCCTGTTATCTCATAGGATCCACTTTCTCAAGGGAAAATCTGAAAGAACCGGAAGCAAGGAATGGTAATGACAATGAAACAGTCCTCGCCGTGGCGGCAGATGCCAAAATGGGCCCTGGGATTTGTTCCCTTTTCCTCAAATCTCATTTCATCGTTCTCCCCGCCTCCCCCTGCCCCGATTTTTCCCGACAGAAGAGGAAAAACTGGTCTCTTTCCATTACTCTAGATTGGCTATTGCTTTCTTCCTCCAGGGGTCAAAGGTAAATCAGTCACATGGCTGGCGGGTTATTTGGCCCAAAGGGAGGGATTCTAAGAGGCTCCTTGGGGATTAGACTTTTGGGTGCTAGCTGTCTGATTGGGTGTCCGTCTGCGTGGCATCCTCTGCAATAATCACCGGTCCTCTCTACACCAGGCTTGCCAGACACTCTCCCAAAGGCCCTGCTGCCAGGCGGCCAGCGCCGTATCGTCCCCGTCCCCGAGACCAATGGCGGCTAACTGGTCGGTAGCAAAGTCGGAATTCTAGACTAATTGCAGCAAATCCCAAGAGAAAACCGAGCCCTGGCCCACAGATCCCTCCTGAGGGATCTTCTAAAGCAGAAGACGTGGGGGCTGAGATCTGGGGCTAAAACGCCTCTCAGGAGCCATGTCCGTGAAGCCCACGCCTCTCAGCTTACAGATGAGGAAACTGGGGCATCTCGAGTTAACTCGAGGCAATAACCATTCCAAGGCTCATGTGTGTCTTAAGTGCCTTGAGGCAGGATTGGACCCCAGGGTTCCGAATCCATTGCACCCCTGGTTCTCCAAGTATGTGACAGGAACACCAGCCCCCGGGGACAGGAAGAGGGCAGAGTCCCTAAGACCCTTTCAGGGGATGGATCCTCAAGGCCAGAACCATTTTCATTTAAAAAAAAAAAACAAAAAAACTACAACATTTCCATTTGAAATATGATGGCTGTCAGTAACCATGACCAGAAAGTATTTGGGGGAGTCTTTAATCATTTTAAGAGAGTAAAGGGGGTCCCATAAGCAAAAAAGCATGAGGACTGCCATACAAGAACCACGTTGTCACCTGGCCTTCGAGAAGAAGAAACAGAGGGTCGGGATGAAACTCACTCAGCCTATGAAAGTGACAGTTGGGATTCGAAATGCAGGCGTTCACATCTGAAAATTCAGGGTTCTTTCTAGGCTGTCTCAGTGGGGTCGGGGAGGGGGGGAGCCTCTAGAACCCAATTCACAAGCACCTTTTCAAGGAGCAGGTCTGTCTGTGCTCTGGATCTCCCTCCCTCAAGGACTTGCTTTTCCTCCATACATACTTGTGCATTACAAAATGAGAAAAAGTGAGGAAGGAGAAGGGCACCTCAGAAACTCCCAGCATGCCCAGCCAGCTGGCAGGCAGGGGGTCGCAGCTTGCAGACCTCTCCAGATCTATCCCACTATGGGACAGCTGGCATTGGGAGGGGCTCAATTCCCCCGAATGACTTTCACCCACCCCTCCCAGTCCTGACCTCGGGGGCTGAGTGGAAAAAGTCTCTTCCTCTCCAAAGGGGCCATTTAAAAAGAGCAAATGTGGCTCTCCCCAAGTCTTTCCTACAGGCTAAGGCCGTCTTCAGTGACGTGGTACGAGTTCAGATCCTGCCTCAATATCTCTGCTCAAATTAAGCTCTCTGCCCGGAATGCCCTAAGAGAGGTGGCTATCTTAGGGAAGGGAAGGGACCCTGGGAACCATGCCCCAGAGGAGGGAAGTCAAGGACAAGGGGGAGAGACGAAGGTAACGATTCCAGTTTTGAGGTCACAGGAGGAACAAGCCAGTTGAAACTCAGAGGCCCCTAGAAGGTCAGAACTGGAAGGAGCCGGAAGATGTTAGTCCAGTGAACGGAAGGGGAAGCTGAGGCTGCCCGAGTCACACAATTAGTTCAACAGCATCATGCTGGAGTGCTTTCCATTGGCCCGGCCAGGGTCGGGTTCTTAGAGTGATTCTGCCCTGGGTTACTCCGCACAGGGTCCCAACACCATACATGGCCAGCAGGTCAGCAGCCAGGGTACCGTATTGTCCTGATTTTTCAGCTGGGTCTGATTCATGCTTATTACCTGAGTGACCCTGGGTAAGTCACAGAGAAGCGGTTGGCTTTGGAGCCAGAGGACATGGGTTTGAATCTCCCCTCTGCCAACTTATTACTACCACATACATGACCTTGGGTAAATAAAGCCCTTCTCCTATCTGGGTCTCAGTTTCCTCCTCAGTAAAATAGGGAGTTTGGATACAATTTCTTCTGGACTTTTACTTGTTTCCACCGACACTTATTTCAGGCAATACTCCTCTCTCTCTCTCCTACTTTTGAAAGCATCTCTGGTAACAAAGACTAACTAAAGAAAAAAATCACTGCCGCCGCCACAGCTTGGCGAAGAAGCCAGCAGCCATGTCCGGGAGATGCCATCAAAGGTTCCCTTCTGCTCGGAGGCCCCGAGCCCTCTGGGAGCCTGGGGCTTCTCAGTGGGCCGGGGGATAATGAGCCAGGTCCTCTCGGCCTCCCAGGCAGCGATGGCAATGGTGACTATAATTATCCCCGCCTTCTCCACTCCCTGCGGCTCCTCCCCAAGCTTTTCAGCCGCCCGACCTACAGCTGTTCTCTCGGACAGGGCTATTTCCAGGAATGACCCACACGGTCCATCAGATGGACTTGGAGGATTGGGGACGGAGACAGGAAGAGCCCGCCGGCCCAGCGGGGGGAGGGTAGGGGGAACCCAGCCACGATGTTACAAAGGGATGGACAAAAACAGGAGGGACCAACTGAGCATGCCCGACGAAGGCTCCGGCAGAGCCTTCCAGGGAAGGCCGAGGGTTAGTTTTTGACTCATGGAGAAAAGTAGGTGACTGGGGGGGCTACCCCACAGATTCAATCAGGTGCTTTCCTGGGATAGCCAAGGAAGAGATGGGAAGGAGCATGCTGGGATGTAAGGATG
The DNA here is from genome assembly GCA_023553655.1 of Myrmecobius fasciatus. Lineage (NCBI taxonomy): Eukaryota > Metazoa > Chordata > Mammalia > Dasyuromorphia > Myrmecobiidae > Myrmecobius > Myrmecobius fasciatus. Next base: position 28,103 of record JAJPUD010014508.1, on the reverse strand, counting down.
CCCGAGGGCTCCCATGGAGCTCCAGCCCCAAGGACTTCTCTCTAGTCACAAAGACCAAAAAAATCCCATCTCTTGGCAAATAAAGACTGATCCCAAATGCTAGTTCTTGACTTTCTCCGTCTGAGTTAGCAGCTGCCGCTCGCCCCAAATGCAAAGGAGAGTGGCTTCCACTTCTAAACGGGGAGGGAGGGGAAGGTTTATCATCCTCAGTTTTACAGAGAAGGAAACTGAGGCACAGGGGAGAGAAAAAGAAAGTGACCCAGGACTTCTTCCGTCTTTGAGATCTCCAGAGCCAACTGCCTCCCGTGAGGAGACCCGGAGAGAGGAGAGGATCTGCTCAGCTGAGGTGACAGAGCTAGTGCCCGTGCCAGAAGCCAGGTTATCTGGCTGCAATTGGGTACTCTTTCGGCGTGGTATCAATTGACACAGGTGGGATTTTGACTAACGTCCCTTGATCCCCAGTCCAGGAACCTTTTCACAGCCTCAAGACAACGGCCTCCGAGCAGAGACAAAGCCTCTCTCCAGGTGGCCGAGGAGGAGGGAGGACCGGGGGCTTTAACGGGGCCAATTTCCGGTGGGCCCTAAAGGCCACCTGGAAAGGCCACGCAAAGACTCCTAATCCCGAAAGATCGGGTCCCAGGGATGGGGCTCCAGCGTCCCTCTCGGGACAGGTGTGGGCAAAGTTTGGGGTTTGGCTTTTCTTTTTCTAAACCTTTCCGAGCGGAGGAAATATCAGCTTTCACTTGTAAAATGTCAACTTTTCACCGACACATGCAAGGAGTTGTGGAAAGGCCCATCGGGATTGAGGGTGACAAGGATGCTGGGAAGAAACAAACGGGCTCCAACGCAGCAGCATTCAAAAAAGGAACGGGGTTTCGGGGGGGGGAGGGAGCTTTAGGTGGTGCTGGAGGTGGGATCCAGATCACATGGACGCATGCACACACGTACGCTGCCTGCCTGCTCCGTTGGGCTAGTCTTAGGAAAAGGTCCCTCGGTACCTGTTTAAGCTTATTCTCCACAGGGCTTTGATCTGGCCCCGCTGACGAGTATTAGTTATTAGAGTCGGTTTTCAAGATCTCATCTCTGGTCATAATTATCACAGCCTCCCAGAGTTAAAGCTGGAAGGGACCCCGGAGGCTATCCAGTTCAACCCCTTTCCTTTTACAGAGAAGGAAACTGAGGCCTGATGCTCCAGATGGCTTCAAAGGGTCAAAGGTCTAGAGCTGGGAAAAGACTCTGGAGGCTAGTTAATGCAACCTCCTCATTTTGCACAAGGGGAAACTGAGGCCACACAGGTGGTAACAAAGGCCGATATCGATCAACCGTGAAGGATATATTCCTGTTGTGACTCAAGAACTACTGGTAGAGGAAGGGGAGGCCCAGCTAGATAGAACAGTACATAGAGCACTGACCCTCAGTCAGGAGGAACCGAGTTCTACTCCAGCTTCAGACACAACATTTACCAGCTATGTGACCCTGGTCAAGTCACTTAACCCCAACTGCCTCCCCTACAGGTAAAAATACATTAAAAAAGAATCGCCAAGGGTGGGGAAGGGGAACAGGGCTTCTGCCCAGACCATGGGCTGACAACTGGGGCCACCCCCTTCTGATGAGCCTTGCTAGCGGGGCCGGCGCTTACCGCTGAGAAACGTCTTCATTTTATCGCTGCTGGCAAGTTTCAGGGCCGTCTGCCCCGAGTAGGTGGCGAGCGTGGGGTCCGCCCCGTAGGAGAGCAGGAGCCAGATAGTCTCCAGGTTGTCATTGACCACGGCATCGTGGACGGGCCTGCGGAGAGAGGGCAGGGGGAGCGTGAGTAGAAGGGAGCACGAGGAGGGCTGACGGAGGCGAGCACTCACTTGGATGGCGCCCTCGCGCAAGCAAGGCTCCCGAGACTTGTCCCACTCTCGACTCCTTTTCACACGCCCCTAGGTACGGAGGAAGGGGTGCAAATCAAACAGTGGCTGGGAAGGAGTCATCGTCTAGTGACTGCACAGTGTAGGAAGCTTTGCTTTAGATCGCACCGTCCCGGTGGGTCCCCGGAACGGGCTCTGATTTCTCCAAGTATTAAAGGTGAGGAAACCAGGCCTCAGAAAGTTGCCGTGAGGGGCCCAGAGGCCCCGAGCTGGCGAGCGTCACAGGGAGAATTCCCCCAGTGCCCCATCAGCTCCACAAGCTGGCTTGCAGTGCCCAACAGGGAGAGCTGCAAAGTCACCTGACCAGAGTGGGTTTGCAAAGCGGCACCTTGCAGACTTCCACAATAACAGCTAGAAGAGTCCTTCCATCACTGACTAAGTCCATCCCATCGAGGTGAGATGATGGGGGGGGGGGGGGGGAAGCACCAAAGGCCTTCAGCAACTGGCCTGGTAACTGTGGGCAAGTGTGAGTTTCTATGACATCAGGCCGCCTCAAGCATTAGGAGAACCGAAGTGTGGAAAGCTTCTTATACATCAGCTAGTTCTGGCCCTTCATTTTACAGATGAGTAAACTGAGGCACAAAGAAAAGAAGGCACCTCCTCCCCCATGATCGTGCAAGTACTTCCTAACAGAGGCCAGAATTTGAACCCAGGGCTTCTCACTCCAATCCCAGACCACCATCCCCCTCCTGCTTCCTTCTCTCCCTAGAGACTCCACGCTTTCTTCTGTCCCCCCTGGCTGGGCAGTAAGAGTTAGGGTTTTCCTTGATCCCTCCCGAGGCGATGACTGCGGCCTCCCCGCCCCTCCTTTAGCCCCTTCTCTGGACCGGTCTCACACTAGGATGTGGGAGTAGGATCATCTGTGGAGGCTCCTGGAGGGGAGGCTCCGTCTTAGCTAAGCTCTCTCTCCTCCCTCAGCCCCGGGCCTCTGTACCCAGGGATGCGAGATCAAGCTTGGCTGCTTTATTATTTTTAAGATCGCATCCTGGACAGCTTCAGCCTTCTGAAGGAAAACAACAGGGCTGGCCGCACCTCTCCGGGTCTGGCTCCCGGCTCTCTGGCGGTGGACGTCAAGGGCGTCGCTGGGGGTCCACCCTGAACACATGCTTCCGGCTCAAACTTCTGTCTTGGGGTCTAGTTGTGGCTGAAACAGCCTAGAGTTGGTTCTCGGACACCCGGCACCCAACATCCTCCGGACCTTTCCGCCAAGGTGCCGTGATGGCTTTTGAGCCAGTGGAGGGAGAGGAGGGCAGGAGGAACGGGGCCTACTTGCCTGGTGCCATCCTGAGCGCTGCAGTTGACGTTTGCCCCGTGCTCCAGCAAAACATTGAGGATGTCCGTCTTGCCCCGGGCGCAGGCCTCGTGGAGGGCGGTGTAGCCGGCGTTGTCCCGGTGATTCACATCCTCGCCTTCTTTCTTCAGACAATACGTGACCACGTCCTGTGGGGGACAAGAGTGGGCGGCACCTTCAGGTAAGCCAGGAGGGGGCGCGTCTCGTCTCCCTCAGGTACAGACACTAGCCTTATGCATCTCCGGAACCGTTCCCCATTCCCTCAACTACCACCAGGCCTGCTGTCACCACGTGGAATCAATACGGAAAGAGGGGTGCAGTGGAGCCACGTTGAGTCTTAGCTGCCACCCAGAAGAGGTGGCATTTGCTCCCAGGGTAAGAGAGAGCCCCTGAAGCTTCAAGAGCAGGGGAGTAACTGTGACCAGCCCCAGCTCCCCTAGCATAAAGATCAAACGGGTCACGATGCTCTAATGATTTCAGGTTTACGGAGTGCTTTCCACCCCCCAGTTCTGGAAGGTGGCGGAAGGGTCACTATTCCCCTCTTGAAATTTAGGAAAGCCGAGGAGGGAGAGGGGAAGCAAGAGGCTTAAGATCGTCCAGCTAGGAAGCGTCGAAGCTCTCTCACCCCAGAACCCCTGGCCTTGTCCAGCCCGCTGGCCAGTGACAATGAATAAGCCCCAGGTACCCAGTTGGTTTTTCTCAACACCGGGGCTGAGGCCCACTGAGTCACTCTCACTCTCACCAGCTCCTCCTCGTGCCCAAGGGCATTCCCTAGGTGAGAGGTGCCCTCTGAGGTTTGGAGAGGAGCAAAGGTAGCTGGGAGTGGGGAGAGAGTCAGAGGGGTGCAGGGAAGGGAGAGGATGGCTGAAACCATGGAGGGCCTTCTCATCGGCCACAGCCAAGTTTGGGGGTAGACTGATGCCAACTGCCTGGACTAACTTTTGAACAAAGGGACAAGACCCAAGGCTCACTGCAAAGCCGGCTGGCACTGCTGACTGAGCTCTCTGGGCCACCCATTTTCCCGGCTGGCATTGCAGGGAGGGAGCAGCAGCCCTCCAGGCCTGCCCTTTTGGAGCTGAATTGTTCTGAATACAATCCAAGAGGATCATTTAGCCATTAATGATTAACTTGGCTGGGCCCCTCAAACAATAGGCCCAAAGGCCCTCCCTGGGCCAGAGGTAGCCCAGGCTAGGCCTGCCAGGGAGCCAGGAGATGGGAAAGCCCCCACAACCCATGGCACGCTCCCAGCCCCACCAGCTGCTGCCCACGGGGAGGGGAGAGAGACTCCCACCGAGTTCCCCAGCCACCAAGCCTCCCTGGACCCACCGGGAGACTGGCGATAGGGAGCGCCCACCCTGACAAGCGGGGGTCTGGCCATTTGGAGGCTCACCTCCTCCACTAAGATCGCCCAGATAGCCGGTAGCACCCCTACCCAAAGGCCCCCAGCGCTCCCCCTCAGAACACCCAAGAACCCGGCTTTCCTACCTAACTGTGCCTCGCCTTCCCAGCCAGAGCCAACAGGGCAGAGGGAGAAGGGCGGAGCAGTGGGTATGGACTCCGGGCCTACTCCGCACCAGGCCCCTGGGTGCTGGGGATACCGAGTCAAAAGCAAGCCGGTCCTTGCCCTCCAGAAGCATCCAGTCCATTGGAGGGCACGACAAGCACACTCGTCTGCAACCCGTGACACACTTTTCAGTCAACGTTTACACATGCTTGAGAGTTGATCTCGTTTGAGCCTCAGGAGGTGCTATTATTATCCCCATTGTACAGGTGAGCAAAAAGGCCGAGAGGGAAACTGACTTGCTCAGGGTCACCTGATCACTGTCTAAGGCTGGATTCACTCCCATCCCCCTGACTTCAAATGTGATACTCACTGGACCACCCAGCCGCCCTCACCAAGACAGGGAAGCGAGCACTGCCGTCAGCTGAGAAGCAGCCCACCCCTCCAGAGAAGAATGATGTCAGGAGATGTCCCTGTATCCCCTGCTGGCTCCCCCATTTCGTGAGGGGTCCCCAAAGGCCTGGGCCCTCTGCTCTCCTCTCCCTACAATTTTTCTGGGAGAGTCTATCCGCTTCCCTGGGCTCGATTAGCATTCCTAGCAGACACCGACGCAATCGAGCCACCCAGCCAGGCCGGCAGAGCTCCCAAATGCTCCCCCTAGGCCGCCCAGCCTGTCCTCCTCGAAAGCTGCCCCCGCTGAGTCACTACTTCTTTCTATTGAGGGAACCACCAACTTTCCAGTCCCTCACGTTTGAAATCTGAGTCCGTCCATGATGATTCCCTGTCTCTCATCACCTCCTACTGAGGGAAACCAACTGCCCTGAAGGCCCTCCCCGACCTGGTGCCAGTTGCCAGACTCGTCTCCAAGCACTCCCACGTCACCTCAATCTCCAGGCCATCCCGGACGGACTCCAGCCCCTCCCCGTCTCTGTGCCTTAGCTTGTCCGTGCTCCCAAATGGACTTTCCGGAGCCCGTCCACCTTTGTTAGGATTTCCTCTTCTCTGAAGGCCTACTTCCGATGCTACCTCCTCCCAGAAGCCTCCTGGAGCTTCCCTCCCTGCTCCACCTCGGGTATCCTTTTTGCTTGGGCTTGTGCCTCCCTCGAATCAGAGCTGCCTGTGTCTAGGGCATTCATGGCCCCGAGCAGATCGTGAGTACCCTGAGAACAGGGGCCACGCGGTACCCACTGTGTGCTGGGCCCGGTGCTTACACGATGAGTGCTCCACAAACGTCTGTGAGTTACAGTGAGCTGATCAGAATAGACAAGGGGGAGAGCAAGGAGGGAGCCCCTTCAGGCCCAGCTTCCTTACCTTATAGCCCAATCTCGCAGCCCGCTGCAAGAGGGTCTCTCCGGCATTCTTGTTCACAATAAGTCGGCGTGCTTCTGGGGGGATAGGGCCGGCGGGAGGGGACTCAGGACGATTCTCCAAGCTTGAGTGGACCTTGGAGGGGTTCCATAAATCTGCAAGCTTGAGTGAGAGTGGGGACCCTGGGGGCACAATTCTCACGTGTTGCCAGGGCCCTTTCATCTGGAAATTAAAGAGAAAAAGCTGGATCAAATCGGTGAGCCAAAGGCCCCAACCCTGTAGCTCGATCGCCTCCCTAGGCTGGGGTTGGGCCACTTAGCCTTGACCCGATGGGCAAGCGGCTTCCCCTCTCTGGGCCTCAGTCCCCCTTCCTTGGTAACATGAGGGAGTGGGCCTTCCAGAAACGACAACATATTCTCCCCACCCCCAGCTCTGAAACTCTACATTCTAGGGCCGTGAGATGCTCTGGCTAAGCCAAGTTGTCACTGGATAAACCCCCACCTTCCCAGAGGCCACTGGGGTTGCAGTCTTAGCTCTGCTACTCAATGACTGGCTAACCCTGGATGTTACCTCCAAACAGGTGGGAACCCAAGCGATCACCTGCTCTCAGCTTCTCATTTTCTAGGGATCACAGAGCTGGGAAGGGAGCTCAGAGCTAGCCAATCCAGTCACTTTTCAGGGGGAGAAACTGAGGTCTGGGGGCAAATGACCTGCCTAAGACCACAAAGAGAACCAATGATCTAAAGCTGGAACCTCAGAGGCCATCTAGTCTAATCTCTTCATTTTACAAATGAGGAAACTGAGGCTCTGGGAGGGGAAAGGACTTGGCCCTGATCACCTGGATAATAAGTGTCATCTGCCTCCAGTCCTTTTCCAGCTTGAGCCAGGAAGGTAAGAGCTTGTAACAGCTTAGAGGGTGGAACTGAGCTTTACCCTTGTTGGGGGGAGGGGGCTACAGCTCTAAGGAAAATGAAAGGCATCGGGGGGCCTGATCTGGGGGCCGGGGGTGTGCTCTCCTCAGCACCTCAGAGCGTGGCTCCTAAAACTGGCTCCTCACACAAACTCCTGGCCCGCCCCTGCAGCTGGCAGCACCCAGCTCCCTCAAGGTCTGTATGGAACCCTGCTGAGGTCTGGGTCAAGGCTGGCACCTCTCCCCACTCAGCTTCCTCCTCCGGCCAGAGTTCCATCTCTCCCATGAACAGGGAGCTCAGTGGCAAAGACCGGAGCAGCTAATGGGTATCTCAGTTTCTCTCCCCCCTCCACACCCCTGGCCCGTGCCTTGTGCTAACATAGTGAGAGGCAACAGAGTAGGAAGTCCCACATTGAAATCCTGCCTCTGGCAGATCCTGGCCATGTGGCTCTGGGCAAGTCATTGTCCCAGGCAATTCTCCAAGATGAGGAGTCACCAACACTGGAAGAGGGAGCTTCTTCCTCCCCAGCAATTTTCTCAACCAAGAAAGGAACAGGTTAGGGACAGCTAGGGGGCGCAGTGGATAGAGCACCAGCCCTGAAGTCAGGAGGAACTGAGTTCAAATGTAACACTTCCTAGCTGTGTGACCCTGGGCAAGTCACTTACCCCCAATTGCCTCAGCAAAAAGCAAAAAAAAAAAAAAGAAAGAAAGGAACAGGTTGGGCCCAAGGTGGAACGGCCGGGTCGGCAAGCGAGACAGGAAAGGCCCGGCCAGGACTCTGGGCCAATCTCAGGAGGATTGGGGGGGGGGGGGGGAAGGAGGGATGCAGACAGAACCAAAGTAAGAGCCTGAGGGAGGGGACAGAGGGGCATGGGCTGTGGACCAGCAAGGCAGCGGAGCAACCAGAGGATGCTGGGAATTAAAGGAAGCAGGCCACAAGCCAAGAGGAGGGAGGAGCCTGAGAAATATGGAGCCTGGACCTGCTTTAGCTCTATAAGGAGACCATTATTCATCCCATTTTACAGCTAATAATGGTGAGGGCTGACATCTGCATGGCAGGCAATGGGCCATTAGCTCATCTGATTCTACCCAAGGTGCTGTTTGAGCAAACCAAGGCAGACAGAGGTTAAATGACTTGCTCAGGATCACCCAGCTAGCGAGTGTCTGCGGCTTAGTCTCTCTGACTAGGGCCTGGGCACTTACCCACAGGCCACCTCGCTGGAAGGGAAGGCAGATGAGCCAGGATGCACACAGCCCCCCTCCCCTTATCTGCCGCCAAGCCTACAGAGAGTTACAGGGTGGCAGATTTACAATCAGAAAGAACCCAAGCCAACTCCTTTTCTTTGCAGATAAAGAACTGAGGCCCTGAGAGGGAATGGGGCGACAGGCTCATAGATCTACACCTTGTAGTCTCAACCCCCTCCTTTGACAGAGGAGGAAACTGAGGCCCAAAGAGAAGAAGGGACTTGCCCAAGATCACACAGCGATCCGATAGCAGAGTCCAGTTTAGAATCCGAAGCTTTTTCCAGGACCCCAGCTTGGTAAAGCGTGCCCAAGCCCAGCCTTCTGCCCCTGACCCCGGCAGAGCTAGCTTCCTCCCTGCCTACCATGCTTACCTTGATCTCCTCAGGGGGAGTGACCAGATGCTTGGTCTTACACTTTCGCTTCCCTGATGGCTTTTCCTGGTTGCTCACAGGGGTGGGCTTTTCCACGCGGTTTTCCAGAAAGCCATTGGGAAAAACCGCAATGTCTCCAGCCCCACGGGGAGATGGCAAGTGCTTGGTCTTCAGGTGGCCCTCAGGAGCTTGGGCTGATTCCTTCTGCTTCCGAGACTTGGAATCTGGTGGGGAGAAGAAGAAAGGAAAGACATGAGGGGGCTCCCCCTCCCCCCAGGCACAGGAAGATCTGCCTGCTATAGGACGCCCACGAAGGCTAAGAGAGAAGGGCCTGGATCTCGGGGCACATCCCCAAAATGGCCACACCGACCTCCAGGTTTTTGCCCAGGCTGTGCCTCGTGCCTAAAATGCCCTCCCTCTCCTTCTCTGCCAGACGAATCCCTGCTTGGCCTTCCCGGAGTCTCCCAATCACGCAATATTTTGTTCTGCAAGCTCCGTGCGGTGCGGAACCTGGATTTTTTCCAACTTCGCATCTCCCTGGCATCTAACTTAGTGCTCTGAACACAGAAGGCGCATAATAAAAGTCCAATGTGGGTGTGGTACCTAGGTGGCAATCCTGGTTCAGACACTTCCCCTGAGCCTCAGTTCTTACTGCTTTGAAATGGGGGCAAGAAATAATACTCATGCTGTGAGCAAAGGGCCCCATACTATTCAAGTGCTAGGGACACAGGAGTTAGCGTCACTGGGGGTGGCTGAATGATGGAGTCCAGAGCATTTCCTCACGCCAGGGGATGGCTTCAATCCTGGCCACCAGGGGGCGGCCCACAAGGCCAGACCGTCTGTGAGGTCAAGTGACCGGGCCTGGCTGGCAGAGGCTGGCACGTCAGGGGTACCCCCATTCCCGCTGGGCGGCCCAAATCAGGGTGCAGCGCCCCTGGCTTAGAGCGGGCCCATCTGGGGCTCGGCAACCTCGAGGACAAAATGGAGGATGGTCTGTGAGATCAATGTTTGCCAGATATCCAGGATGTGTTTTTTGGTGCTAAGAGACTAACCATGGATGGGGGCGGGGGTCAAGTTATTCTGCTCCCACTAGCCCCGATCCCCACTATCCCGGGAAGAAAACATGGCCACCTGCCTAGACCTCTCCCCTGCTCCAGAACACTCCCAAACACCTAGAATCAGATTTCCAAAGCTCTGTGAGGTTATTACAACGCTTCACATATGTTACAACGTTTGATCCTCATGATAAGCCTGGGAAGTGGGTTCTAGTGTCATCCCCATTATAAAGCCGAGGCCCGGGGAGGTTAGGTGATTTGCCAAGGTTCCACAACTAGTACTTCGGTCTCCCTGACTCCTCTCTCCTGCCTTATTTCCTTTTTTTTTTTTAAATTTATTTTAATTTTCCTTTTTTGTTTTCTTCCTGAGATTTATCATTCTTTTTATAGCTTTTTATTTTTCCCAATACATGCAACAATCACGTTCAACATTCACTTTTGCAAAACCTTGTGTTTTTTCTCCCTCCTTCCCCTCCTCCCCTAGACAGCAAGCGATCCCATGTGGGTTAAAGATCTTCCTGCCCTCTTTCCTAAGATTTCTCCACCCATTCTGGGTTTGGGTCCCAATGGAACGCTCTCCAGCCACTGAGTTTATCCTGCTTTCTCTTGCCTCCCAGCAGACAAGCGGGTGGTTGTCCGAGCCTGGAATACCCTCGGTCTCCTGCTCTCCCCGGGATGAGATCTTTGTTCCCACCCCACCCCCCTGGCCTAAATTCAAGTACTAACTCCTCAGTGGAGTGCCATCAATTCAATCTGACAAGCATCTCTCATGGGTCAATGAGGGGCACATGGAGACAAAAAGGAAGAAGGTCCTGCCCTCAGGGAGCTCCCATTCTACTGAAAGTGTTTTCTCCTTCTTCACGGTTCCCAAGAGCTCTAGGTTAGCCTGTGTCCTTTGCCCCATCCCATTTCCCACGTATTATACTTATCTGGAGTTATAACCCTCCAGAGGCACAGACACTCCTGGAGGCTGTGGTGCTGTTCTTCAATCTCGGGCCCGGGGCCTTGGTGAATTTGGTACTTGATAAAAGTTAGCAGAAAGGAGAATGGGGAGCTCCCTAGCCCCGCTGCACTAGTACACCAAGCATTTCAAAGGACTCTTCCTCATGATCATCCTGGGACTATCATCACAAACATCATCAGTCCCATTTTACAGAGTGGGAAAGTGTGAGGTGCCGAGTGTGAGAGCCAGGATTCCTACCTAGGTTTCTCTGGTCTCCAAGTCTGGCATCTAAGGGCTCTTGGGATTCTGGGAGGCTCCCGGGAAGTCTGACAAGCAGCTCCGATCCTCATGTCCAGTAGGCCCCCCAGAGTCCCGCTGCCCGCCTTCCCGGATCCCCTGAACACAGTCAACGATGACGTTTCTGCACGCCCGTTAAAGCCTATGGCTCTGCCTGCTCAAGCTGAGCAAAGCCTTCTCTGTTCAGAATACAGTAAAGGCCCATTATCCGGTGCCCAGTGACATCACGGGGCTGGACACACTGTGGGCCCAATCAGAGTCCTCGTGTGCAGAGGGACATACCATACTTTGTTATCCTAGTGGCAGGGCGGTGCCTGGTACAAGACGGGCGCTTAATATGTGCTTTTGCCTTGAGGGACTGATCTCTATTTCCCTAAAGTTGCTTTTCTGCTGGCATCCGTAACCTTTAACGTGACGCCTGGCACACAGTAGGCACTCAACTAAAGCTTATGAAATCAATAAACGAACCAGAATATCATAGGACTTAGAGCTAGAAGGGCACCAGGATCACAGAAGCCTAACTATAGCTCTCAGGAGGCATCTGGTCCAACCTCTTCATTTTATACTGGGAGAAACTGAGGTCCACAGAAAAGAAAGATAGTGACGGTAATACTGAGCTAGCAAGAGCAAACCCCAAATTGGATTCCAGACTCGGGGCTGTGTCTGCTACAAGCTGCTTTGCCAACATCCGGGGTGTGAGGAGGGCAGAGCTCATGACAGACACGTTTTAATGATGAAGATGAGGGAACGAACGGCAGGTAGTATTTGCCGTGGAATGGAAGAGGGATGGGGGAGGAGGATGTTCAAGGCCTTTGAGCCTCTGGGGCACGGTCAGGGGACCAAGCAGCCCGGTTTAGCTGGCTGGCCTATGTAAAACCTGGGACAGATGAGACGTGTCTGGAAAGGTGAGGGTGGGAGCACAGACTATATAGAAGAACTCAAAGCATCTAACTGCCCGTTTATATTATTAATGTCTCCCAATGTCGACCATCTTCCCTCTTGAGGACTGAAACCTAACTGCCTTTCCGGCTCCCCTCTTTGGGGGATTTGGACTTGGCCCCACACAGTGTCCTGCCCACCCCTGACGACCTAGGTTTCCCTAGAGTCTCCCTTCCCCAGGAGGACTATTGCTCTCATCCTGTTAATCACCCCTAATCATAGGTCCCAGACTCCTTTTGGAGGGGGGGGTGGAAAACTTAACAATATTCCTGCCACCCCCCTCCCAAGGTGGAGAGTCAGCATAAACTGTACTGGTCACAGCAGGCTCAACAACAGGTGACGGATGTCTCCAAGTTCCCAACCAAGAAGGTCGTGTACTTTCTTGGCACTCCCACCTTGCTCATCCTGTGACCACATGGGACTCGAACCCCAAGTAGGTTATTTGAACTTCTTCTGATCTCCGGGAAGATGGGCAGACTGTGTACACACACCGAACCCATCTGCCACCCACAAGGCAAAGCCTCCTAGTGTTGGCTAAACCTCAACTGCCTCCACTGTGGGGAAGATCAGATAAGGCAGGAAGTGGGGAATAGCCATCCCCAGCCAAACGATGACCAGTGTGGCAGCCTCGGACACCGTTCCCAGAGCAGATCAAGACCCCTGGCAAACGACACTGGAAATTCCCAGCTCATACCTGGTTCCAAATAGCCAATCTGAAAACCAGAAGGCATTGTGGGCCAATGACAAGGGAACACGGGTCACCCAGAGTCAGAGGGCCAGGGGCTCACTTCCCTCTTCTTTCTCTCCCTTCTCCCCGCCATATGTGGTCCTTGAGTTCAAGCTACTAGACGGGAGATGCTGATAAACAGCTGGAGATGAGTAAATCACATTTGCTACAGGAACAGAGGGCATCAAGTGGGGTAAGGGAGGGGCGTCCCAGCATAAAAAACTCAGGAGACTTCAGATTTACAGAGCTGGAAACTATCTTTCGGGTCATGTAGCCCTTCCTGTGAAAGGGGAAGCAGGAGCCCAGAAGGGGCAGAATTTGCCCAGTCTCACTGCTGTGGAACAGTAGAGGCGAGAACTGGGTCCAGCTAGGCCTTTGAATGTTGGGTCTAGTCTAGCGTGGAGGATACTGGACAGGTCAGAATCCTGCCTCAGATATTGGACTTCATGATCCTGGGCTATCACTTCCGCACTGGGGGGGGGGGGTGTCTCAGTTTCCTCATCCGTAAAATGTGAGGGCCGGACTCGATGGCCTCTGTGGTATCCCATGTGTGCCGATACTAAATCGCTCTGCCTAACTTTCCTCATCTATAAAATGGAGTGGGGGGCTGGGAGGGAGAAAGGCGGTAGACTGAAAGATCTCTCAGGTCCCTTCCAGCTCTAAAACCTTTGACCGATGCAACCACATCTGACAAGTCCTCGCCAGATTTCTGTGGGTCCAAGAAGCCAGTGATCATTCCCCTAAGGCATCGTGGCCCAGCCCTCCCGCGACCTGTGACCCGGGGAGGCCCATGTGGCGGGCTCTGGGTCACGCGAGGAAAGCCCTCTCCACTCATCCTTTCTGCCAGCCAGGGCCACTAGCCCTGGGCCTCTTCTCCAAGGCTCCCTTTTCCTCCGCGCTGCCCTTCTGGCTTTAATTGAAGTCAAAGCTTTGAGGACTTGACTTGCAATCCAAGTATATTTCTGCTTGAAAAGCACCTCCATTTCCCTCCCCGAATCCCAATCAGAAAGCAAAGATGGAAGACTCAGATTTCAAAAGGAGCCCTGAAGGAGGCATTCTCTCCAGCTCACCTAAGTGTTTGTTTAACAGATTAACTCCCTGGGAAAGCCAGGGAAGGAGGGTGGGAAGGGAGGAGGGGGAAAGCCGGGGCATTAGAGAGCCCAGCCACCTAATGAACCATCTGCTAATGAAGTTAGCTTTCTGAAATCATTACGCACCTCGTACACGAATCAGAGAAAGCAGGGGTTTGGGGCTTTGTTTTGCAGGGGCACATCTTGCCTGTAAGGGGTGGGGGAGAGGCCCAGCTCTGGGCTCATCCACTCTTGAGTCTCTTCCTACTCGGTCCCTCCTTCATTAGTCTGGGGGCTAGCCTTCAGGTAGATCTGCCTGCTCTGTTTCTCCCAGGATTTGGTCCCGATTCTAGTTATATTCTATCCCACAGCTGCCCCCTCCCTCCAGGAGACGTACCCCAAAGGTACCCACCATTGTTTGGGGGGAGGAGCAGAGGTCATTAGAGGACTGGCCTCTGACTTTGGAGCCAGAAGACCTGTTTTAAAATATGAATGTAACGGCCTCTCTGGGTCTCAGTTTCCTCTCCTGTCAAAAGAAGGGGCTGGACTCAGTGACTTTGAGGTCCCTTCTAGCTCAAGATCTCTGATTTTGAGGGATGACAGTTGTCATCAAGCTATCAGAGGGAAAGGTCACAGCCCAGGCCCTAAGCCAGACGCTGGAAACTTCAAAGGATCCTAACACTGGAGGAATTAGGAGGAAGAAGGATCCTTAGAGATCAGTTAATCCAATCACCTCAGTCTACACATAATGGAACTGAGCCTCAGACAGAGGAAAGAGACTCGCTCAAGATCACATGGCTAGTATGGTGGAGCCAGCCTGGGCGGGTGGCTCCCAAGACTTAACAGTACTCCTTCTAAGGTGCCTTGTGCCTCTGAGGATATTTGGGGAGACGGCACGAGACAACAGCCAGAGCCTTGGATTCGGGGTAAGAGAATGTGGCTTCAAATTCTGGCTCTGGGCGACTCACTTCCCCTCTGAGTGCCTGTTTCCTCATCAATAAAAGGGGGAGGGGCCAGATGGATACAGAATGGTTGGCCTCCGAGCTCCCTGCCGGTTCTACATCTAGGTTCCCGTCTGGCGAGCAGCAAAGGCTACTGTTCACAGAAGGTCCTTCCTAGGCAGCTAATAATGGCCGGCAAGGGGCTAATAATGTCAGGGCACCGCTTCTCCCCTGAGCTGCTCGTACCTGTTCGGGCCTTGCGCCGCTGGTGGCCCGGAGATTTGTGTGCCTGCTCTTCCCGCTCTGTCAGGTATTCCCCGGTGTGATACTTGCGGTTTTTCTGTCTTCTTCTTTTCTTCCTCTTCACGTGGCCTTCGTCCTCGTCCTCATCTTCATCTTCCTCCTCATCTTCCGTGTCCCACGGCTGCCTCGGGGACTCCAGCTTCCAAGGCAGCTCCCGGGCCCTGCGCAGGTGCCGGCTGGCCCGATCTTCCAGGGAGCGGTCCTCCCGTGAGTGGCGGCTCACGTGTTGGGAGGAGCGGTGGGCCTTTCTCTTGCGGTGTTTGCTGCCCAGCCCCACTTCTTCTTGGCGCTCTTCCAGCATGGGGAACTCTTCTGGACGGCCCAGATCACACTCGGCTGTCGCGGTGAAGGTGCTGCAAGCGGTTCCTGTGGATAGAGCATAACCAGAGTAAGGGTCCCTCCCCCCCAAAGAGGCAGAGGCAGAAGGCTCCCACCCAGCCATGGCTTTGGTACTCAGCTTGGGAAAGGGCCTTTCCCCTACTACAGCTTTTTTGTTTTTTTAATGGAAAACTCAAGCGCTTCTTTCTTTTTCCCCCTCAAACATCCCGATCACAGCCTTGTGCCTCCGGTCGGCCGTTAGCTCTTTGGAGACGACAGCACTGCTTTTCCTTCTTGCGCTCTGTGTAAGAGTACCGCTTGGTCATATGATTCAAGCCCTTACCTAGAAAAGAATGGCTACCCTGACTCTTAGGAGTTCTCTCAGCGTCTCAAAGAGCGAGCAGGCCCGTTCCGTGCTTCCCGTGGGCCGAGCACTGGGCTGCTGCCTTTCCTGGCATTCCTAGTAGCTGGCGCTTAATGGTGCCTGCTGATTGGCTGAAGGATGCCCTCGGAAACCTTCAAGAAATTAGGTCCACCTGAGTGCTACTAACATCAAGAGTCCTGACGCCCTTATTAAGGGAAATAATCATGAAGAGGCAGGTGATCCTGGCCTTGAGAGAAGCTAGGAAGGATCAGCATTTATAAATGTGGGCTGGGTCACATGGGAACAAATGGGGACAAACTCGGGGCCTTCTGACTTGCCTGGGTCTGAAGGCCTTGGGTACTCTCAGTGCTCATGCGTCCTAGAGTGATGGCAAATGTTGTGGAGCAGCCTTCGGGGTTATCCTGCTGTGGCCCTCCCCCGCCCGCAGCCCCCCCAGCTGCCAAGAGAGAAGCTCACCAGACTGGCTACGGGTCCGGCTACTCAAGACTACAGGAATGAAATCACGGAAATTATTCTTTGCTTTCTTCTCCAAGTAGCCTGTGTGGAGGGGTTGGGGACGCCATTTGAAGAAAACGGAAGATATACAATGAATGTCAGCAGAGCCCGAGCCCCCAAATAAAAAAGACGAATAATAACAACAATAACAAGATGCTCCCGTTAAAAAAGGCCCATTTTAATCTCAATTTTACTCACGAGGGAACTGAGGCTTGGAGAGGGAGCAGAAAGAACGACCAGAGCCGGGGCTTGAACCCGGCTCTCCACAGCCAACCCCCATGAACCTTCCTGACTTGGTGATCTCGGTTCTTTCGGGATGCCACGGGAACAGAGACTCACCAAGGTTACTGCCTTCTTCGTGTCCATCTCCTCTTCGGAACCCCGTCTGTTGGGACTGGGATTTGGCGGACTTCGGTCGCTTGTGCTTGATTCGGATGCCATTGTGCTCTTTGCCTGAGGTCTTGCAGGCTTTCTTGCTGGACTCGTGGGAATCTCCATGATGCTGATGCTTCTTGCACTACAGAGAGACAAAGAGAGACATCCTTCCCGTCAGGCTAGCTGGCAAAAGACCACTGCTTCCCTTGGAGGGGTGACATTCAATTCCAACCGATTCAAGAAGCATTGTTCGTGTCACTCCCCAGCTTGAGGATCTGCAGTGGCTCCCTATCGCCTCTGGGATGAAAACATAAAACTCAACCTGGAATTGGACACTACTCATGGTTTGACTACAACCTAGCTTTCTCATCTTGTTTTACTTACCTTTAAATATATATCTGGATAGGGATTACTTGCCATCTAAGGGAGGGGATGGGGGAAAGAAGGGAGAAAAAAATTTGGAACACAAGGTTTTGTAAGGGTGTATGTTTAAAGCTATCTATTATATATTCTAAAAAAAAAGCTTTAAAATACACATATGTATAAATATTATTATGTAAAACATATATATAAAATTACATAAGACATATAATAACAACATAATAACTATTATCTATTGTATAATTAAGCAAAAGAGAGTCTCTTGTTGGTCACATCCAGCATACACACACACACACACACACACACACACACACACACACACACACACAC
>JAJPUD010014508.1:0-10994 GCA_023553655.1 Myrmecobius fasciatus | reverse complement strand
CACACACACACACACACACACACACACACACACACACACACACACACCCTATCTATCTTATTCTGTACCCTGAGTCCAGACATTTCTTACCTTGGAAGGACTTTTCATTTTAATCAAAATGGCCTGCTGTAGAATGACGGGGAAGGAAGGAGCACCTATGTGCCCATGCTAAGCTCTTGACAAATATTATCTCATTTGAAAGCACACCAGCTCTGGGAGGTTAAGTGCTGTTAGGGTCTTCTGTTCAAAATTCTACAAATTGTTTTTAATAAGAGCTTTACATTTTCACTGTCCATGCAGATAATTTTCAACATTCCCCCTTGCAAAACCTGCGTTCCAAATTTTTCTCTCTTCCTCCCTTCCACCCTCTCTGTGCTTCTTTAAGCGGATGTGTACCTCCCAATCCCTGCGCTCTCTCCTTTTGCAAGGGGCAGTTAAAGGGTTTCCTCCCAAAGGAACCCTTTTTCTAATTTCTCTAAATTACCAGTGTTCTCCACCTCCTCAAGTAACTCTGGATTTCTTAACCTTTGAACCTGTTACATTCTCCAAAAGAACAGAAGCTCCCAGAAGGCTGTGCCTCAGTACTGTGACTGACACAGTAGGTGCTTACTGGATGCTTGCTGAATTTAAGAGGATTATTATCAAAACTGGCCATGTTGGACTCTGGGAACACGAGCCACAACAACAGAAGCACTTTGCCCAGAACAGCTTCGTCAAGGGAGCACTATAGACATTTGTCCCATTTTACAGAGGAGGAAACTGAGGGGGCAGTAAAATGACTGGCTACAGAACCAAGAAGTAGCAGAGTCAGAATCTGAATCTGGGTCTCACGGACCTCCCAAGTGCAGCCTTTTCCTACACTTTGATACCTCAGAATGTAGCACAGGTTTACAAAATGGGGGAAAGACACACTGAGAAATAGCAGACACAAAAGGGAGTAGGAGAGACATGGGCCAAGTGCTGTAAGAACTCTGGACAAGAAGGCGGAACTTCCCTAAGGTGCAGTGAGTTTGAGGGGCAGCTCGAGCAAAGACATCCAAGAAGGGGACCTGGGGGGGGTTTCCTAGAGCAAGGCTTCAGAACAGGGGCCGTGAACCCGTTAATTATTTTGATATCTGTGTTTCAATAGAACTGGTTGCCTCTGTAAGCCTCTGCACCACATTTCATACATTATAAACACAATGTTCAAGGGGCTCCTCCATAGGTTTCATCAGCCTGAGTGCTTAAGAGGTCTAGCACCCCAAGCTGTGAGAGACCCCAAATTCTAGAATCGGGACTGTGTCCTCTGGCAGTCAGGAAACGGGGTGGCCCTGAAGGCCTGTCAGTAAAAGAAGCAGGCTGTTTTTATCTTTATCACCCCAGTACCTGTGATATGGCTCATGTAGGAGCCACGTCCCACGAGTGATTGCTGTTGAACTGGTCACAACCATGGCCAGTCAGAGGGATAGGGGTGAGCAGGACATAAACCATTCTATTTCTGTTAAAGTAAAACAACTGATAATGAATCGAAAGGCCAGAATCACCTTTCTGATGGGATTTCTGTGGTGGCCATTTCCCCCCTGCACCGGGCTTCCATGTCCTGTAGCCTGGCCTGTGGCACTGTGAGGGAGGGAGGTCATGTTTCCTAGATCTGAGGCCTCCCTCAAGGGCACCCCATAACAGAGCTGGGCCTAGAACCCAGTCGCAGCCTAGACTCCAATGCCTCTCCTTTAAACTATCGATCTTTAGCCCCTGCCACAACAAGCAGCCCTGAATCAAACTGGGTTGGGGAGGCTGGCAGCTTGACCTAGGGTCACCAAAATTCAAGATTTGGAGCTAGGAGTTAATCACTGAAATACCCTAGTATACTCAGGAGCTGACATGTTCAAGGTCATACAGCTAAGTTGGTAGAAGAGTAGAGCCTTGGATCCAGATTTTCTGGGATCTCCTCACATGGTTGGGAAAAGAAATAGCAAGGGGTGGCTAGATGGCCCAGTAGATAGAGCAGATAGAGAAATCAGGAAGATCTGAGTTCAAATGCAGCCCAGACATTTAACATGTGTTAGCTGTGTGACCTTGAACAAGCCACTTAGGCCTAATTGTCTTGCAAAAAAAAAAAAAAAAGAAGAAGAAGAAACAGCAGCAACAAAAAGCCAATCGGGGATATTTTCCAGAAATGCCTATGTCTATTAGTAAGGGAAAAAAGGCTTTGAAAATGACAACTGGCTAGATTTGAAATGGAAAATGGCATCCACATCCAGAGAGAACTATGGAGACTGAATGTGGATCAAAGCGGAGTATTTTCACCTTTTTGGGTGTTTGTTTTTTTCTTTTTTGTGTTTTTTTTTCCCCTTTTGCTTTGATTTTTCTTACACAACATGACAAATATAGAAATACGTTTAAAAATACTGTACATGCATCAGATTGTTTGCTGTCTCGGGCAGGGAAGAGGTAAGGGAGGGAGGGAGAAACTCTTACAAAACTGAATGTTGAAAACTATCTTTACGTGTAATTTGGAAAAAGAAAATACTATTGAAAATTAAAAAGAAAACAAATTGCTTGCTTTTTTTCTTTCTCATTTGTTTTCCCTTTTTGATTAGATTTTTCTTGTGCAGCATAACTGTGGAAATATGTATAGAAGAACTGCACGTGTTTAACATATATTGGATTATTGGCCATCTAGGGGAGGGGGTGAGAGGAAGGGAAGAAAAGAATGTGGAACACAAGGTTTTGCAAGGGTGAATGTTTGAAAACTATCTTTGCATAGATTTGGAAAATAAAAAGCTATTATTAAAAAAAAATAAAGCCATCTCAATGTCCACCTGGGAAATTTGAAAAAAAAAATTAAAGAACAAACAAACAAAAAGAAACAAAGAAAATGACAACTAGCCCTGGAGAAGAGCCAACACACCGGCCCATCTTTACAAAGGTGAGGGCCTATGGATGTGCAACAGTGTGTGCCTTCCCTTTAGCTCTCCTGAGGCATAGCTAGCTTTGGTAACCTTACCTTTGTCCCTCTTTTTTTTTTCTTTGTCATAAAGGACAGCTCTCTGGGCAGGGAGGGGTAGATTGGAATGAAGATGATGCTAAAAACAGGAAACCTTAATGACTGTGATCTCCCCTTGGCAGGGGAGAGAGAGTTAAATGGCCTGGAGTTCATTTTTTTTTCACCTGGACTCCAGATCCAGGCAGAGGGCACGGGGGCATCTTGCTGGTTGGCCAGCACGGTCTGGCTCTGAATAGGAACAGGGCTGGGCCTGGCAGATGTCAGGTTGAAGAAACATTTCCCAGGGCCCAAGCATGGGGGTGGGGGTACCCATGGGGACAGGAGAACAGAGGCACCAACCCTGGCACATTTCCAGGAGTCTTCCAGGTAAAGACAGGAAAATGACTCAACTTAAAAAGTGAATGCAGGGTCAGCTAGATGGTACAGCGGATAGAGCATCAACCCTGAAGTCAAGAGGACCTGAGTTCAAATATGGTCTCAGACACTTAACACTTCCTAGCTGTGGGACCCTGGGTAAATCACTTAACTCCAATTGCCAGCAAAAAAAAAAAAAAAAAAAAAGTGAATGCCACTTCAATTTGCCCTCAGCATCTGTACCTGGGAGCCCTGGGACTTTTAAGAGGTTACCTTATCCAGCCCATAGAGGGGTAGGCCAAAGTCACCCAGCTAGTCAGTGGTGGACTTGGGGTTAGAACCTAGGATTTTGATATACTTTCTATAGCACTATGGCTCCTCCCACCACTTGCTGCCCCTTCTTTCTTGCCCTTATTCCACTGCCCACAGAATCTGTGACAGAGAAATAGGATTTCTGAGAAACAAACAAAATAAGGAAATTTTGCTAGAAGTTAGAAGAACATAAGTTTCTTGAAGGCAGGGACTGTCCTGCCTTTTTTTTTTTTTTTAATTTGCACCACAGCACCTAACACACAATGGTAGGTACAGAAGAAATGTTTTCTGATTAACGAGTTATCTGATTAACGAGTTAAGAGACAAGCTGTAAAAATGACTGAATGTTCATCAACTGGGGAATGGCTGCTTAAGTTACACTATATGAAAGTAATGGAATATTATTATTCTATAAAAATGATGAATGAGCCGATTTTAGAAAAGCTTGGGAAAATTTACATGAACTGCTGCTAAAAGAAGTGAGAACCAGGAAAACACTGCATACAGCAACAAGAAGATTATGTGATGATCAACTATAACAAACTTGGTTCTTCGCAGCAATTCAATGATCTAAGGCATTTCCAATAAACTTTTGGGTTTTTTTTTTAATAGTTTTTGATTTTTCCAAATGTATGTAAAGAGAATTTTCAACATTCATTTTTTTGATGTTCTATTTTGATGCCAATGGTCCATTTATTCTCTCTCTCTTTTTTTTAAATGATAGATTTTAATTTTCAAAATATATGCAAAGTGTTTAACATATATTGGCTCACCTGCTGTCTAGGGGAGAGGGTAGGGGGAAAGGAGGAAAAAATTTTTGCAAGGGTGAATGTTGAAAATTGTCTATGCTTTTGTTCTGTAAATAAAAAGCTTTAACAACAATAATAAAAAGAATTGGACATGTTTAACATATTGGATTACTTGCCATCTAGGGAAGGGGGTGGGGAGAAGGAAGGGGAAAAAAATGGAACACAGGGTTTTGCAAGGGTTAATGTTGAAAACTCTTTATACACTGTTTTGAAAATAAAAAGCTTTAATAAAAAACATACATATGCAAAGAGTCATGTTGTACAAGAAAATCAGACCAAAAGAGGAAAAAAATAAGGAAAAAAACCAAACAAAAAACAAACAAAAAATGAAAGATAAAAATATTATGCTTCGATCCACATTCAGTCTCCATAATTCTCTCTTTGGATGCAACTGACATTTTCCAATAAAGTTTGGATGGAAAATGCCATCCACATTTAGAGAGAGAATTATGGAGACCGAATACAGATTGAAACATATTTTCACCTTTTTTCTTGTTTCTTTTTTTGTTTGTTGTTTTTTGCTCGTGGTTCTTCCCTTTTGTTCTGATTTTTCTCTCAACGTGGCTCATTTGAAAATATGTAAAAAAAAATGAATGTACATGTATAATCTTTAAAAACTAAATAAATAATTTTTTTTAAAAAGAGAGAGAGAGAAGTTGTTTAAAATTAAAAATTCAGGCCATCTTGTGACTATCATTCAGAACATTTCTGATTTTTGGCCAACAAAGGTGTTATGTAGCACAGGGGTTAGAGACTTGCTCTCTGAATTAGAAAGGACCCCCCAACACCTGGTTGTGTGATCCTGGGCAAATCACTTTGCTGCAGTTTAGTTTCCTCCTGTATGATCCCTTCCTGTTTTAGAACTTGGATTCTAAGACCTGAAAGAGCCATGTGGCTTTCCCTGCTCCACTGTGGGTCTGGGTCTCTACTCTGCCACTTCCTGGTTGCATTCTCAGGTAACCAGGAACAGAAGCCCTCCGAAAGCAGGGGTCTGACTTTTAACTCATGCCGGCCTAGCATTTAGCACAGGGCTGAGTATGTGTATATTTAGCCATTGGTTTCCTGCCTTCTTAACAGCACTCTGGATCGAGGGCCTAAGAATGCCCAGGGGCGCCTCTCCTACGAGTATGAAGGCAGCATGGGGATCCCTAAGGGGCTCATGCCATAGGCCTTCCTTGGATTGACGTCCCCTTGTCTCCTTCCAAAGAAAGAGGCAAAGTTATCAAACCCAAGGAGCACCTGTAAGGACCAAACCTGAAGCCTCTGGCTGAACACTTCAATCCCAAAGGGAAAGGGGGAGAAAGGCAAGGCTTTTTTGGAGAAGCCTTTGAAGGCCTGCATCTGAGATCTGTGAGAAAGAGGCTTCCTTTTCCCCACGGCGAGGTCTTATTCTTCCCTGCAGTAGAAAAGCAGGCCAGCAATTTTGGTCAAAGACCACTGGGGAGGAAGGAAAGAGCCCATTGCTACCTGAGGTGATCCCCCAATCCACTTTCAGACAGCTCACTGTTAGTTTTTTGTCACCCTGTAACTCCTTTCTCCCCTCTTCCTTGTTCTGCTTCCTGGGTGCCAGATAGCACAAGATGAACCCCAAAGGATGGCCCCCTTTTGCCTTTTCAGCATAGAGAATCTCCCTTGATAGGGCCTGCCATTGTATTAGCCTTTGCTATGTGGCAAAAAGGGGCCTAGGCCCGAATCCCCAGGCTGCAAGTCACTAGTCAAGGTCCTCTGCCTCTGCAAGCCTCCTTTTCCTCAGCTGATAAATGGGACAGAAAGGAGGGTTTGGACATCAAAAAAGAGAGGAATCCCTCCCACGCTAAAGGCCAGCCACTGTGAGGTGGTCACCCTACTCACCTTGTGTCTGTGGGGACTCCGGCCTCGAGATTTGCCAGTGGGAATGTCTTCCTCCATGGCCCTGGTGCACTTCACCCTCTTAGAGGACGCCTTGGTGCCCTCCTCAGAGTGCCACTTGTTCTTGCATGAGAAATTGTTGCAACTTTCTTGCCTGTGCTGAGTGGGCCCCGCCTTGGCTCTGGTGGTGCCCCCAAGGAAGCCGTCAGCCTGAAAGCACTGATTCAGAGAGAACAGCACATTCTCCTTTTTCACCCAGCTGAGGTCCCCGTCACTTTTCCGGCGCGTTCCCAGGCCCAGGCCCCTCTTGGTCCCTTGTACTTCAGCTTTGGCCTTGAGTTCCTTCAGGTGGCCTTCGTGAGGTAGCAAAGACATCTCAGACAATTTGTGGAAACCCTGAGAAGGGGGCAAGGCCAGGTCGGGAGCCAGGTAGGCGGCCAGCACCTTGTTCTTCGGTTTGCCGTCCGCGGCCGGTTTCAGGGCGCAGGAGCTGTGGGGGCCCTCCGGACTGGAAGGAGGGTCGGGACTTGGCTGACTCCCCGAATCCTCCGGCCCGTGGTCTTGGGGGGGAGCCCCGGCCTTGGCCTTCATCCCTCTCACTTCTCCGATGCCGCTGGGCTGGAGAGACATGGGTAGGCTGCCGGCCTGGGGACCTAAGATCAAGATGGTAGGGTTAATCGGCTCCTCACAGGGCTTGGCGGGGGGCTGGCAGCTATTGCTCTTCAGGACGGCTTCCTGCCCCTCTGGGAAGGGCCCGCCGGGTCTCGGCTGACCCTCGGCGACCCCCTGGGCAGCCTCGCCGGGGCTGGCCGACGGCACCAGGGAGAACTCCCCGGCGACGCCAGCTGGCTTGATGGGTACCCCCTGATGTGCAGTCAGTTGCCCGGGGCCGGGGATACCGATCGAAAAGAGTGAAGATGGGTGATAGGGTGACCAACCGACGGGCAAGACCTGGGCCGTGGTGGGCTTCCCATTGATCGAACACCTCGAGTAGATGCTCCCCTGACCGGTGGGCTTCCAAAATGGCATTTCCTTAGACGGGCAGGTGGGCACCCCAGGGGCGATCCGAGCGGGCGTCGATCGCCTGGCCGGGTTCTCGGCCGCTGCGGACTGGCCGCCCTTCTTGCCACAGGCGGAGCTGGGGTTCTTGGGCGCTCCCTGATCGACGATGGAGATGGGCTCCTGCTTGGGCAGGTGTCGGGGGTCTCGAACGAGGCCCAGGCTGGCGTCTTTGTTCAGCAGCAGGGAAGCAGGCACGGGATTGGCCACCCCGACGTAGGTACCGGGGATGGTGCTGATCAACGCCGTGGAGTTCTTCACCCAGGCGCTCGGGTCCCCGTTTCTCACAAAGTCAGGAAAGATGACAAACGGGGAGGCGGACCCCAGGCACGAGGTGACGTTGCTGCCGGCGGCCTGGGTCGCTCTATGGGAGCGGGACAGGACCGTGGAGAGGAAGGCCTTGCCGCTGGTGTGCACTGGCGTCAGCACCGGCATGGGTGGCGTCTTGCGCTGGCTCGGCAGTGGGAGCTTCTGGCGGTTGGACTTGGAAGAGAGGTCCAAGGGCATCTCGATGCACTCGGGAGGGGAGACCATCTCTCGTTCCAGCTGCGGTGGGGACTTGAGAGGGGAAAAGGCAGCAGAAGCTCCTTCCGCGTGATGCTCTGTACCCGCCGAGGTCTTGGAGGGATGTCCTGGGGTCGAACTTCCACTAGCAGCCGCCAGGGAAGGCTGGGGAGGCGGAGGGAGAATCTTGGCAGCAGAGGCGGGTAGAGGCACGTCCCCAGGAGGAGCGGGACCCCCATCAGGCACGGGCTGGCCACTATTTCCACTGGATGGAGAGGTGCAGGGAAGTCCATTTACCTCCAGGGAGACCAGCTTGGAATCTGAAGTCAGTGGGCGGGCCACAGAAAAAGCACACGGGTAAGTACGGAGCTCGGGAGAGGCCAGAACACCCGGCAGACACCTCTCCTGCAAATAGGAGGGCAGCACTGGCAGTGTGAGCGTGGAGGACACTCCTAGAGGAGCAGGGATCGTGGCCACACTGAGAGGCTGCCCACAACTCTGGGGAGGGATGTACACTAGAGGTTGGTTTGGGGCCAGGACTGCCCCAGGCTGAAAGGACAGGGGTACCTTCTGCATGGCTGGGGCCTGAGTGGCAGGGAAACACACTCGATTGAGGCTGAAGGGGGCCGAGATGGGCGCCGAGGTGGGAATGGGGGCTAGGGCAGGTTTGGTCTGGGCGCCGGGAGTGGGGGCCGGAGTGAACACGGGCGCGGGAGTGGGAGTTGGAGCGGGAGTGGCGGCCGCAAAGGCGGTAATGAGAGTGGGAGGAGGGGCCGGGAGGGTGGCTGGGGACGGGGCCGAAGTAGGGAGGGGGGGAACGGGGCCAGTGGCAGGGATGGGAGCCAGAACTAAAGCTGGGAGGGACAGAGGGGCCGGCGTGGGAATGGAGGCTGGAGTGGCAAGGGAGATGGGGATGGGAGCCGGAGCCAGGGTCGGGGCCGGAGCCAATGGAGGAGAAGCATCAGAGGCCGAGAGGGTGACCGAGGCAGGAACGGCGAGGGGAACCGAGAGAGAAGCCGACAAGGGCACGGGGCCGGGGCCAGAGACGGGGATAGGCAAAGGACTGACGTCGGCAGCGACCAAAGGCAAGGCCCCCTCCATGGTAGCGCCGATGCCCAGTGTTGCCAAAATGCAAGTGTTCTTCTGCGCCCCGGGGTGCTGGTGTTCCAGTGCCTTAAGCCCAGCCAGGGGACAGGTGGCCAGCTTGTCCGTGTGGCCTTCAGCTCGGCTGCCGCCTGGCTCTGGGCCATCAGGGGGGGAAGGCTTGTCGAGCCCTTGGCCATCCCCTGGCTTGGTTAATGGGGTAAAAATACCGTCGGGCCCAGGAGGGGCCATCTTCGGCTCAGCGCTGGGTTGCTGCTCCCCCGCCTTGTGTCCGAATTTCTCCTTGGCGCAATTAGCCGCGTCCGCCCCTTGGGCATCGCTGCCGCCGCCTCCCGCCGTGAGCTCCACCTGCAAAGACAGCAGAGGAAGCATCTGAAAGAACGCCCTCTACGTCCCTCCCACTTGGAAGCTTTGGAGCTTCATCCAAGGCTATAAGCTAGTCAATGAGCTAGCTGGGACCCTTCCGAAAGGACACAGGTGGCACTGGGGACAAGGTGAGGAGAGAAAGGGAGAAGGTGGGGGCGGGGAGGACGAGCCCAATAGAACTCAGTCTGTCCAACCTGCAGCATGGGATCATAGGAGAGTAGAGCTAGTCCAGATGCTGCCCAAGGACACAGTCTCAGAGTTGGGATTTGAAACCGGGGCTGCCGGCTCCCGCCCAGTGCTCTTAACACAATGGCCACCATCAATCTCTGGGCATGAGTTTGGTTTCAGGTGCTTTCTACTTTGAGACTAGGTTTGGGTGGGAGTGGGACAGTGATCACAGGATTCCACATCGGCAGGGACCTTGAAGGTCCAAAGACAGGTCATCCCAGCGGATCGATGCCAGAGATGAGACATGAATCAGCTTCGATCCCCTTCTGATGACGCCTCTGCTCTGCGGGGCCCCATCCAGCACCACTATCCTCCCGGGGCCTGTGGTGTCATGATGCTCCCCCAAGAGAGATTTCAGCAGACGGTTTTGGAGGGGAGATGTCACAGGATCTGGGTTCAAATCATGCTTCTGGCACATATAACCTTGGGCAAGTCACCTTCCCTCTCTTAGCTACGCTTCCCCATCGATGAAACGAGGGGGCTAGACCCGACGGTGGCCTCCACGGCCCCATCAGGCTTGAAATCTGTGCTTCTCTGACTTAAGGAGGGAGTTACAAAAAGCCACAAGCATTGTGGGCCACACTTCCCCCAGCATCCTCAGCAGCCTGTCTCTTTTACCTTGGAAAAGCTGCTACTGACACAAAACTCCTGGGGTCCGAAGCCTTGGCAGCCAGCTGCCTGGGACTCCTCATCAGAAAGAGACGTTCTCCTGGCAGAGGGGAGACAGAGACAAGGGCGTGAGACCTGGAGGCAGCTCAAAGGCCACCTCTGGCCGTCTTCCTGACACACAGCATCAGCACCATCCAAGCCCCCAAAAGATTTAGTTTAGTAGCTAATACACGATGAGAAAAGAAATAAATTATCGTTCTCTGGCTTGGCGTCTCACCCTCCTCTCCTCGATAGAGAGCTTCATGAGGTCGGGGGACGTGGTTATCTAAACTTCCTATCTCCTCCCAGAAGACTTTAATTAATGTTTGTTGTTGTAGCATCCCACTTTCATGTTCCTGCCTCCCTCCCCTGCCCAGGCCCCCTCCAAGCCTCTCCGGCTCCCTCTCCTCGTAGCTCCGGGGCAACAAAGGTTGAATCGGGGGAATCCTGGGCCCTGGAGGTTAGCTCTGCCTGTGGCCAACCAACGCTTCCAAACATCCAGCTGGACTTTGTTTGACACAGCAAACATGCCCCTAAAAGAGCTGCGTGCAAAGGGACCTTTTGTAAACTGAATCCCCTTTGGAAAGGCATGAGAGGAGGATGCAAAGGGAATCCCATTCGGTAGCCTCTTGGGAAGCAAACAACACCTCCTCGTTTATCAGGAGTTTGAAAGGACCACTTCTTCTCTCCACTGGCTTGACTTCGAGTCAGCGAGAGCCCCATGGGTGGCCTGTTCCAACGGGAACACTGAGGGGGAAACAGCCCTCAAGGGGGGG
>JAJPUD010014507.1:26362-40477 GCA_023553655.1 Myrmecobius fasciatus | reverse complement strand
AATGACAGGAAAAGATAACGATGAATGTTGGAGGGGATGTGGGAGAGCTGGGACACTAATACATTGTTGGTGGAACTGTGAACGGATCCAACCATTCTGGAGAGCAATTTGGAGCTATGCTCAAAAAGTTGTCAAACTGTGCATACCCTTTGACCCAGCAGTGTTTCTACTGGGCCTATATCCCAAAGAGATCTTAGAGGAGGGAAAGGGACCCACATGTGCAAGAATGTTTGTGGCAGCCCTTTTTGTAGTGGCTAGAAACTGGAAACTGAAGGGATGCCCATCAATTGGAGAGTGGCTGAATAAATTATGGTATATGAATGTTATGGAATATTATTGTTCTGTAAGAAACGACCAGCAGGACGATTTCAGAGAGGCCTGGAGAGACTTGCATGAACTGATGCTGAGTGAAACGAGCAGAACCAGGACATCATCATGCACAGCAACAACAGTATTACATGATGATCAATTCTGATGGACATGGCTCTCTGCAATAAAGAATTGTCTCAAACCAGTTCCAGTTGTTCACTGAAGAAAACCATATACACCCAGAAAGAGGGACATGAAATATGGACCACAACGTAACATTTTCATGATCTCTATTGACATTTGCTTGCATTGTGTTGCCTTTCTCTGATTCTTTTTTTTTTCTTGTAGATAGGATTTTTCTTGCATAACTTCTCAAGCATTTCAACATTATTAACATGTAGTGGACTTCCTGCCATCTGGGGGAGGGGAGGGGACTGGGGGTAAAATTTGTATTGGAAAGCTTTGTAAAGATCAAGGTTGGGGAACTACCCATACATATGTTATACAAATAAAAAGCTTAAAAAAAAACAAAGAAAAGGAAGAAAACTAATAAAATTGGGCAATATAAGCTTCTGAATAAAAAAAAAATAAAAGAAAAACTTTAATAGCTTAAAACTACACTAAAACTTTTCAGAAACCCTATGAGTATATATTCAATTATGAGTATAATTCTTTTTCTCTTCTTCTTTATAGACTCACAAGTGCAAACTGACAAATATTTAAAACATAAAAGAGTAACTCATCACAGAGGGCTCATGGGAACCCATAAACAGAAAACATATGAGGAACTCAGTGGGTTCCCAAAAGTGCATAAACAGAAATAGAAATCCATATCAACCACCATTCCTATTATACTCTCCCAGCAGGCAAAATTTCTCAGACTTGTGGAATTGCTGAACTTTCCTCATAGACTGCCTCATCTGAATACCACCTCAGATCTAGATTTCTGGTCACCATGCATAGCTCATCCTCTTGGAAATGGTCATTTTCTCCTCTGAGAACAATATATTTGCAGAGAGCATAGCAGCCATCAGTGCCCAAACTCTAGAACTCCTAAACACATGAGGTAGCCATCAAGGCTACAGAAATATCCATCTCAGAATTGCTGATCTCAGTTCAGAAAGAAAAACACAAAATATAAGAAGCATTCAGGGATTTCAGGTCTAACCTCAGGCTCATCCAAACCAATGTACTCATAGAAGTAAGTTATTTTTTTCTGGTGAGTATGTTTAGTTGGAGTGTCTATGGAGAGAGATGTTCCCAATAGCACCAGCACAATTTCAGCTCTAGGTAATGATTTGGTTTGTTTTATGGTTTGGGCAATGGTTAGGTTATAAATGTTTGAAAGTTGACACTCCTTAAAAGAAGAAATATTGGGAATTTGAACTTCATAAACATTATCTCATTTTATCCTCACACAGACTCTGGGAGGTGAGTGCTATTATTATCCTCATTTTAAAGTTGAAGAAACTGAGGAAGATAGAGGATAAGTCAGATGTAATAAATAGAAATGGTGACAATTAAATCATACATAAGGATCTACTTTTATTTTATTTTTATTTGTTTCATCAATTATTTCTCTATTAAATTTAATCTGGTTCAGTCTACAAGTGTTTTCCAAATGTGGTCACATGCTTGATACCTCTGGGTAAATACCAAATAATCAAAAATTAATAAATGCAAAATAATGCTTGCTTAGGGGTGGGAGAGTACGACCATTATCTAGTATAATCTTTTCAATTTACAAATGAGGAAACAGAGGCTTAGGGAAAGGTAGTTACTTATCCAAGATCATTTACCTAGTTAGGTCACGATCAAGAATAAAATATTAACTCAATGCCCACCGTCTGGCACTGGAATAGCATAGACAAGTAGCAATACTGAGAAAATAGTGGAAAGGAGAGAAAGCTCCTGTACAGAATATTTCTATTGGAAATATTGAATTGTTTGCCATCCAGGGAAACCACTCTACCTACTTGCCTTCTTGGTTGTCTGCCTAATTGAGATTTGGGGCTTCCCAGGCTGTATAATGCAATGTGCTGGGCAGTGACTATCATATTTGTTGGCACTTTGAGAAAAATGGGGTTGAGGAAATGAAACTACCCTTATTGTGAAAAGCCACATCTAGGATGGGCATGGAAAAATGAATGAATATCTTATCTAGTTGACATAATGAGTAAAACAAGAGCATTTATTCATTAGAACTGAACTTGAAACAGGACATAGTGGTAATAGAGTGATGTTTTTAATAAACATGAGAAAGCTTTCATGATTCCTCTAGAGACCACACTGGAGTCTATGGAACTAGAATGGTGTCTTTAGAACCTCAGAAGTAAGCCCATTCCTTTCTTGTGGCTTTTTCCTTAACATTTTAATATTCATTTTATATTACTAGCTAGCATTTGTATAGACCTTCTTTGAGGCAAACACTATGCTAAGTGTTTTACAAATATAATCTCATTTAATCCTCACAACAACCTTAGGAGATTGGTGCTAACATTATCCCCATTTTATAGTTGAAGAAACTGAGGTTAAGTAATTTGTCCAAGGTCACAGAGCTAATATGAGTCTGAGATCACATCTGAATTTGTCTTCCTGACTCCAGACCAGTGCTTGATCCACTATACCATATGCCTAATTTTAACATTTCCTATTTACTTCAGAGTACTCCAATGACAGGAACTAGGTAAGATATTAGTATAGTAGGAGTTGAAACCCAAGAAATTTACATGGGAATGGGTTTATAAGAGATACCTCATGGAGATGCATTGGATTGCTTTGGTTACTTTGGGGGAAAAATAGGCCTACCACTTAAGTACTTGTCACTTGGGCATGACCTAAAAAACCCTAAGTGGTCCCTTTGTGCCCACCAAGTGACAAGTGAAGAAACAGGGACCTTTTATCAAAACTGCATAGGGTAAGATTGGTCCCTAAGCCAAAAGGAATAGTCTGCTTAGTGGACCTTCAGAAGTTTTCATTCCCCTATTCCTTTCAATGTGTCCTCTGTGGCAAATAGCCCTACGAGGGACTAGAGGATTGGCATCCTGCTCTCTACCTAAATAATGTACCATCTGTTAGCAAATAGATAGATAAGGCAGTAGCTTGTAGGTGAGCTGAGCTTGGACTTTGGGGGCTTTGACTGCCTTTTAAAAAATTTCATTTTTCTTTTGAATTTAACAAACACCAGAAGAAACAGGCACTTCCCTATACTTAATAGAACAGAAGAAGAGAATTATACATGAAACTAAAAATCTCTATTATGTATAGTTTGCTTTTCTTACATAAGTATATAGTAAGTTCAACCTGTAGCTTTCAAATCTGGCCTGCTTGTGCTTCTTTTTAACATTCCTTCTGTTCTCTTGTCTACATTTTTTTTTAAAAAAAGGTGCTTCCAGCATGATAAATATGAAAATATGTATAGAAGAATTGCACATGTTTAACATATATTGGATTACTTGCCATCTAGGGGAAGGGGTGAGTAGAAGGGAGGGAGAAACATCTAGACAACAAAATTTTGCAAGAGTGAATATTGAAAACTATATTTGCATGTATTTTGAAAATAAAAAGATATTATAAAATAAATAAAAATGGATGCTAAAAATTATTTTTACATCTATTTGGAAAAAAATACTATTTAAAAAATAAAATAAAATCTTATAGTACCCAAAAAAGATGCCTTCATCACTTTTTGTCTTCTTTCTTTTCTTTTTCTCTTTCTATATCCTATCTCTCCCTTCCATTGTCCTCTCAGTACAAAAAACCCTTATAACATAGGCACAGTCAAACAAAAACAAACAAAACACCAAATTGGCTGTGTTCTAATTCACTTTTCCAACTCTCTGTCTCCTTCCCTGAACAAGGATAACCTAACAGTGATCCTAAAATGAACATGCTTAAACTTTGAGATAGTCTTGGGAGCTGGAGAAGCTAGGAAATACTGGATCTCTTAATTATAGATAGCTGGTAGCAGGTGTTTCTTCATTCGAAAGGATGATGACAACAGGAAGATAAATTTAAGTCTAGTTTAGTTTCCCAGAGGATATGAACATAGAGAAAATTGTGTGGACAATGCACAGTTGAGGTGAAATGAGCTTATTTAGCAATTCCACCAGTAGCATCACATCTTGATGTTTTTATGATCAAACTCCTAGGTGAGTCTAACAGTAGTTTTAATTTATTACTGCTGCTTCTTTGAGTTTTGTTTTGCAACTTGTGTTAAACATTTCATTTGTATGGAAGAAAAGAACTATTCAATTTCTGATTCATATCCTACACTGAGTGTTTTTCTCTTCTTTGATGAGACTTTAGATATGTCAATAAAGGGTTAGTCTCTTTCTTAATTGAATTCTTTAGAATTCATTAAAGAATAGGATCTCCCAGAACCTAAATTCAAATCCAATGAGCATTTATTAAGGGCCTACAATGTGCCAGGCACTGGGCTAAGCTTTGGAGATACAATTAATAAAAAAGAAAGATGGACCCTGCCCTCCAGGAGCTTACAATTTAACTGGTGAGACAACAGAGACTGTCACAGAATGTTAGATTTAAACCTGAAAGAAATGAGTCCTCGATGCCTGACTTTTCATTTTATGGATAATAAAACTGAGGCTTAGAGAAGTTAAATGCTTGTTTTAGTTTATATATAGTAAGAAGCATAGCCAAGATTCAAGCCTCGGTCTTCTGACTCCAAAGTCAGCATTCTTTCCCACTGTGTGAAACTCTTTTTGTATTTCTCTTAATGCCTAACAAATAGTTTAATATTTAGTTGCAAGGCACAAACGAGTGATGAATGTAAAAACATCTTGCAAACATATAATGCACAATGAAAATGTCAATTATTATGATGATTATTGATAAATATATGTAATAATTGAATCCAATAAGGATTGTTATACTTGACTGTCAGCAATATGGAAGTTTTACAACTTAATTCAATTCAGTAAGCATATATTAAGTAATTTTTATGTGACAAATACTAGGAAAGGCACTAGGAATACAAAGACAAAAGCAAAGTAGTCCCTGCCTTCAAGGACTTTACACTCAAACATTTTTCTTGAATGGGATGAGTACTAATCGCTGAGGAAGTAAAGAAGATACTCTTATAAGAGGCAACACTTGTGACTAAATCATAATAGAATCAGATGAATTTGGAATTGGTTGAATAGCCAGACTCAAATAGTAGTTAATAGTTCAATGTCACTTTAGCAGGGCTTTAGTAGAGTATTCCAGAGCCTGTGCTACTTCGTGTTTTTTTCAGTGGCTTAGAGATATGAAAGTCATACTTATAAAATTTGCAAATGATAAAAGTTGGAAGGAATATTTTATACCTTGGATGATAGAGTCAGTATACCAAAAAATAGTCTTGAAAAGCTAGGATACATGGAACTGAATCTAATAAGGTAAAATTCAATTGGGATAAACATAAAATTTTACACTTGAACACAGCTATCATCTTCTCTCCAGAATCTTCTCTTCTTCAGGCCACACATACTCAGTTCCTTTAACTAAAAACCCATAGTCATAGATTCAAGGTAATTTTGGTTGACTTCCTCTGGGCGTTCTCCACAGCTCATCAATGACCTTAAACTGTGGTTTCCAGAACCAAATATAATACTCTACATGAGATATGATAAAGGTAGCACATAGTGGAACAATAACCTGGCAGTTCCTGGAAAAATGCTACTTTTAGTGCATTCTAAGATAGTATTAACTTTCTTAGTTGTTATATCACATGGTCAACTCATATTTATTTCTCCAGTCAATCAATAAGCATTTATTAAACACCCAGTGGATAGAGTGCTGTATCTGGAGTCAGAAAGACTCATCTTCCTGATTTCAAATCTGGTCCAAACACTAACTATGTGACCCTGGGCAAGTCACTTAACCCTGCTGGCCTCAGCTTTTTCATCTGTCAAATGAACTAGAGAAGGAAATTGCAGACTATTCCAGCATCTTTGCCAAGAAAATCCCCAAATGGGGTCATAAAGAGTTGGACACAGCAGAAATGACTGAACAATGTATTAGCCATTGGAATCCACTAAAACCCCTGAATAATGCAAATCTATCCAAGACTTTTTCATTTTACACTTGTCAAGTTGCTTTTTTGTACCTAAGGGTAAGATTTATCATTCATCCCTACTGAATTTCAATTGATCAGATTCAGTCTAGTGTTTAGCCTATCATAGTCCTTTAAGATCCTAACTCTGTTATCTAGTATGTTAACTATCCTTCCCAATTTTGTATAATTCTATCCCTAATTCATATCTCTCCATCTTCTTCACAAAAATAGCATAAAACCTTTATTAAAAGCTCTGCTAAAATCTAGGTAAATTATATTCATAGCATTTTCCCCATCTGTTAGTTTAGTAATCCTATCAAAAAAAGAAAATGAGATTATTCTGATGTGATCTATTCATGATGAAACTACATTGGCTCTTTGTAATGACTGCTTCCCTTACTGGAGATTCAACAACTAGCTAAATAGTTGTTGATTGATGGACTAATGATTTGCTGTAGAATTTTACTGGGAATTGAAGTTAGACTAAAGGCCTGCAGTTTGCAGAATTTTTGTCTTTCCTTTTAGAAAATTAGAAATTTTTCCCTTTTCCAATCTATTGGCATCTCTCTTGTTTTCCATTATCTTTGAGATATGACAGATAGTAGCTTAACAATCATAACTACCAGTTGTTTTTGTTTTTGTTATTAATGACTGGGTTATCCTATATTGCCCAAGGCAGAAGTGTTAGACTATTTACTGGTCTTCTACATTAGTGATTGACATAGGAACTTTTAGATCTGCTCCATTTCTGACCTGGTATAGTCTGCCCTTCCTTAGGCCACCTGTGGCATTCTTTCCCCAGGATCACTATATTGGTACCAGACTCAGTATAAACACCTGAATGGCTTATCCCAGTGTAGTTCAGAAATCCTAAACTCAAGAGATTTTCTGGATTTAGCCTCCCTGGTTCTCTGGGATTAATAGTGTTTGCTTAACTGCAAGAATGTGGCTTGTTTGAGTCAGGGGACCTAAATACCCCAAGGTAAATTCTTTCCTTCTTTTAGATATCAATTCTGGGACAACCATTTTTATTCTGTCATTCCTAGCATAAAGGTCATTCTTCCCCAAGTTTCCCATCATACCAATATCAGCAATGAGTTCCTCTGTTAACAAGGATCAGTTACAGAATAAGAGTTTCTTCTTGCTGGTTCCTCTACTTTTGATATTATCACTAAGGCAAATTATTTATTGTGATGAGCAGGCTGATCTCAGAAAAGCCTAGAAAGATTTACATGAACTGATGCTGAGTGAATCGAACAGATACAAGAGAACATTGTACAAGTAATAAGATTATGTGATCAACTGTGATGAACTTGGCTCTTTTCAACAATGCAATGATTCAAGGCAATTCCAATAGACTTGTGATGGAAAGTACCATCCACATCCAGAGAGAGAACAATGGATACTGAATGTGGATCAAAGCATAGTATTTTCACCTTTTGTTGTTGTTTGTTTGCTTGGCTTTTTTTTTCTTTCTTGTGGTTCTTTCTCTTTTTGATGGGATTTTTCTTGCACAATATGACAAATATGGAAATATGTTTAAGAGAATTGCACATATTTAATCCATGTCAGATTGTTTGCTATCTTAGGGAGGGTGGGAGAAATATTTAGAACACAAGGTTTTACAAAAATGAATGTTGAAAACAATCTTTACATGTATTTTTTTATTAAAGCTTTTTATTTGTATAACATATGTATGGGTAGTTCTCCAGCATTGATCTTTACAAAGCTTTCCATTACAAATTTTACCCCCAGTCCCCTCCCCTCCCCTAGATGGCAGGAAGTCCACTACATGTTAATAATGTTGAAATACTTGACAAGTTGTGCAAGAAAAATCCTATCTACAAGAAAAAAAGAAAATCAGAGAAAGGCAACACAATGCAAGCAAATGTCAATAGAGATCATGAAAATGTTACGTTGTGGTCCATATTTCATATCCCTCTCTCTGGGTGTATATGGTTTTCTTCAGTGAACAATTGGAACTGGTTTGAGACAATTCTTTGTTGCAGAGAGCCATGTCCATCAGAATTGATCATCATGTAATACTGTTGTTGCTGTGTATGATGATCTCCTGGTTCTGCTCGTTTCACTCAGCATCAGTTCATGCAAGTCCCTCCAGGCCTCTCTGAAATCGTCCTGCTGGTCGTTTCTTACAGAACAATAATATTCCATAACATTCATATACCATAATTTATTCAGCCACTCTCCAATTGATGGGCATCCCTTCAATTTCCAGTTTCTAGCCACTACAAAAAAGGGCTGCCACAAACATTCTTGCACATGTAGGTCCCTTTCCCTCCTCTAAGATCTCTTTGGGATATAGGCCCAGTAGAAATACTGCTGGGTCAAAGGGTATGCACAGTTTGATAACTTTTTGAGCATAGCTCCAAATTGCTCTCCAGAATGGTTGGATCCGTTCACAGTTCCACCAACAATGTATTAGTGTCCCAGTTTTACCACATCCCCTCCAACATTCATCGTTATCTTTTCCTGTCATTTTAGCCAATCTGACAGGTGTGTAGTGGTATCTCAGAGTTGTCTTAATTTGCATTTCTCTGATCAACAGTGATTTGGAGCAACTTTTCATATGACTAGAGATGGTTTTAATTTCATCATCTGAAAATTGTCTGTTCATATCCCTTGACCACTTATCTATTGAAGAGTGGCTTGAATTCTTATATATATGAGACAATTCTCTATATATTTTAGAAATGAGGCCTTTATCAGAACCATTAAATGTAAAGATGGTTTCCCAATTTGATGCTTCCCTCCTAATCTTGTCTGCATTTGTTTTATTTGTACAGAAACTTTTAACTTAATATAATCAAAATTATCCATCTGGTGTTCAGTTAGGAGTTCCAGGTCTTCTTTGGACATAAGTTGATTCCATCTCCACAGGTCTGAGAGATAAACTATATTACGTTCCTCTAACTTACTTACAAAGTCCCTCTTTATATCTAGATCATGAACCCATTTAGATCTTATCTTGGTATGTGGTGTTAGGTATGGGTCAAGCCCTAATTTCTTCCACACTAGTTTCCAATTTTCCCAGCAGTTTTTGCCAAATAGTGAGTATTTATCCCAAAAGCTGGGGTCTTTGGGTTTATCGAACACTAGATTGTTAAGGTTATTGCCTAGGTTGTCCTGATAACCTATTCTGTGCCACTGATCGACTGCTCTATTTCTTAGCCAGTACCAAACGGTTTTGATGACCGCTGCTTTATAATATAGTTTTAGATCTGGTACAGCGAGGCCACCTTCATCTGCCTTTTTTTTCATTAACCCCCTTGAAATCCTCGACCTTTTGTTCTTCCAAATGAACTTTGCTACTATTTTTTCTAGATCTGTAAAATAATTTCTTGGGAGTTTGATTGGTATGGCACTAAATAAGTAGATTAGTTTGGGTAGTATTGTTCTTTACATGTATTTGAAAAAAATTAAAATACTACTGAGGAAGAAAAAGTTATTCATTGCTCTGATTTTGGCAGAAGGAGACAGATAGATGGGTGGGTGGGTGGATGTACAGATAGAGACAGAGAAACCTTGAGGGAGAGAGAGTTCCTACAGATATCTGAATAATTGAAATTCCCCATCATTCCTATCTCATACTTGATCTATTCTCATCTAGTTCCTCTTTCTGTCCAAATAATCTGTGGTGTCTGCCATGGGCCAAATTAATTATATGCTTTCTTCTTTTGACTACCTGAGAAGCAGTTAGCTAGGTGGCACAGTGAATGGAGTTATGGGTATGGAGTCAGGAATACCTTAGTTTCAGATCTTGTTGTCATACTTACTAGCTGTAGGATGCTAAAATATTTAATACCTACTTGCCTCAGTTCCTACAATTGTAAAGTACAGATAATACTGATGAGGTCTTCTATGTTGGATGTTAGCAAAGAGAAACTGAAGAATTGATAAAAATTAATCCCTGAGGTAGGCAGGGAGAAGGCCTCCCTCTGAGAAAGTCATGTAGTCAGAAATCCAAGTTCTGTCAACACCCTTCTGTCTTAGGCAACCTCACCTTGCCATGCCCTATCAGAAATCCCAGTCATGTCCCTGAGGGTAAATTTTCCCTATAAAATCTACTTATGGACCATGGTTTTGCTGCTGCCTTCCTTTGGGTCAGTCCATCAAGCCATTCTGCATCGTGGTGTCTTTTGCCTTATCCTTCCTTCATGCCATGTGGTATCTTTCCTAAATCCACCACGTCTTGTGGTGTCTCCCCTAATCCTACTATGTTTCTTAACCTCACTCTTCTCCTTGTAGACAGCTAAGTCTTTTAGGGTGCTAAGTCCCTTTGAGGATTTAGCCTGCCAGCTAATCTCATGGGGAGCTCCCTTTCTACTGGGTAATTGTGAGTTCCACTGAAGAACTTGTCTTTTATATGCTCTTCCACTCCATTTCATAATTACCATTCCTGGTGTTTATTGACTTCCTTCATTTTGTCTGTAACTATTCTCCTAAATAAATCTGTCTTTTGCCAACGAGCTTGGCCATTGCGAATTCTTCACATTACCAAACCCCAACTTTTGGTGTCTACCATCATCTGGTATCTATATCACCCACATCAATACCAACTACCTTCTGGAGTTGTGAGGATCAAATGAGATATTATTTATAAAGTGCTTAGCACTGTGCTCAGAACATAATAGATGCTTATAATAAGTGTTTATTTCTTTCCTTTCTTCCTTCA
Source organism: Myrmecobius fasciatus (assembly GCA_023553655.1). Lineage (NCBI taxonomy): Eukaryota > Metazoa > Chordata > Mammalia > Dasyuromorphia > Myrmecobiidae > Myrmecobius > Myrmecobius fasciatus. Next base: position 29,417 of record JAJPUD010014507.1, on the reverse strand, counting down.
TCCAAATACTCTTCTTCATGTTTCACCTCTTTGGTACTTGGCTTTTCTGAAAATTAGGTATGCCTTCTAAATATACAATTCTAACCTTCTGTATCTTTATTAATCCTATATAATTTTCTTTATTGCTTAAACTTTAGATATTTATATATTGTTTGCTTGAGGCTATGGATTTTATTACTGGCTCCTGCCTTGAATTTTGGCTCCTTTGTTTCCTGTGAATTTTGGTGTGCTTTAGCAACTATTATACTCCCTTTTTAGTGATTATTCTCTATAACAGGGTTTCTTAAACTTTTTCCATTTCTGATCCCTTTTTGCCCGAGAAATTTTTATGTGACCCTGGGTATATAAATATATAAATTAAACTAAGTATATAAATTAAACATTTATTGATAACAAATCATAAAGAGATTTATTTTAAAACAATTCTTTGGCTTACATATAATTTTATCATTTATTAAAGATAAAAGCAAATTTACATATTAATGAGATGGATTGCTTGTTTATTTTTCTATAATTAAATCTTGGCAGAATATTTGATATCTTTTACTGCTGCCAAAATGTTTTGTGACTCCCCTACATTCAGTTACACAACACTATATGGGATTGTAACCCATAGTTTAAGAAGCTTTGCTTTATAGCATTTAATATTGGTAACCTTTTCCCTCTCCCATTTTTTTTACTTTAAAGTCCTTTTTTTAAAAAATAATACTTTCTACTGAGTAATTGTGAATTACATTGAGAAACTTATCTTTTATATTCTCTTTTTATGCTTTTCCCCCCAAAATACATGCAAAGGTAGTTTTCAACATTTACCCCTGTAAAAACCTTGTGTTCTAAATTTTTCTCTCTTCTCTCCTCTCTTCCCCTAGATAGCAAGTAATCCAAAATAGGTTAAACATTTGCAATTCTTCTAAACATGTTTCCACATTTATCATCTGCACAAGATAAATCAGATCAAATAGGAAAAAAATGAGAGAAAAAAAAAACAAACAAGCAAGCAAACAACAAAAAAAGGTAAAAGTACTACATTGTGATCCACATTCAATCCCCATAGTCCTCAATCTGGATGTAGATGGCTCTCTTCATCACAAATATATTTCCCTGAATCACCTCATTGTCGAAAAGAGACAAATCCATCACAATTGATAAGAAACTTACATGAACTGATGCTAAGTGAAATGAGCAGAACCAGGAGATCATTATACACAGCAACAACAAGACTATACGATGATCAATTCTGACGGACATGGCTCTCTTCAACAATGAGATGATTCAAACCAGTTCCAATTGTTTAGTGATGAAGAAAGCCATATACACCCAGAGAGAGGACCATGGGAAGTGAGTGTGGACCACAACATAGCATTTTCATGTTTTCTGTTGATGTTTGCTTGCATTTTGTTTTCCTTCTCAGGTTTTTTTTCTTTCTAGATTCGATTTTTCTTGTGCAGCAAGATAACTGTATAAATATGTATAGACATATTGGATTTATCATATATTTTAACATATTTAACATGCATTGAACTAGGGGAGTAGGTGATGGGAAGGAGGGAAAAATTTGGAACAGAAAGTTTTGCTACGGTCAATGTTGAAAAATTACCATATATGTTTTGTAAATAAAAAGCTTTAATTAAAAAAAATTCATATACCATAACCTATTCCGCCATTACCCAATTGATGGGTATCTACTCTGCTTCCTGTTCCTTACAACTATAAAAAGGGCTGCTACAAGCATTTTTGCACATGTGGGTCCCTTTTTTTTTTTTATGATCTCTCTGGGATACAGATCCAGTAGAGACACTGCTGGATCAAAGGATTAGCACAGTTTGATAGCTCTATAGGAATGATTCCAAATTACTCTCCAGAATGGTTGGATCATTTCACAACATTACACCAACAATGCATTAGTGTCCCAGTTTTCCCACATCCCCTTCAACATTTATCATTATTTTTTCCTGTCATCTTAGCCAATCTGAGGGGTGTGAAGTGGTACCTCAGAGTTATCTTAATTCTCCACAGATCTGAGAGGTAAAATATCCCTTATTCTCCTAATTTGTTTAGAATATCACTTTTTATGTTTAAATCATGAACCCATTTAAACCTTCTTTTGGTACTAAGTGTTGTGTTGGTCAATGTCTAGTTTCTGCAATAAAAGGCCTTTTCATTATATTTTAAAAACATTCAGAAAGTATATTCTTACCATCCTTTGTGAGGTCATCTCAGATCAGGAATTTGTCAATCCTATATTGTAAGTCTTGATCCAGAAATCCACATTCATTTTTGGAAATCACCTTCTTAACCAGTTATTTACTTCATATGTTAATTTTCCCTTTTTTATTTGCCTTCAGTGAACAATAAAAATAAAAAATAAAAACAACAACAACAATCTGTAAGCCTGTGATCTTCAGTTTCTTATACAAGAAATCATAATCACTGGTAATATTCAATAATGTTGACAAATGCTTAACAACTCTCAAAAAAACTCTGTATGACACATTTTTAAGTTTAATATGAGATATAAATGTTCATATTGAAAATTTAACCTTTTGTAAGCTGGGAAAAATTGGCTCCAGTGCACTGTTAACAATACTTTTTAGGTTTCTTCCCTAAAGATTCTTTGAGTTCACATAAACCAAAAGAAATGAAGAGTCTTGGGAGGTTCTCTCTTAGATGCTATATAACTGCCCTAGAAAAATAATGAACCTCTCTATTGTTTTCATTTCAACAAATACCTCAGTGTTCTGAAGCAATCAATTACAATGATTATAGTTTTATTTCTTTTCCCTTTACTGGATGATTCTGATAGTTTCTTATCATTCTTGGGAGGACAATGATCTTTTTCCTCAGAGCAACTACAGCTCTCCAGGAAAAACCTCAAATCTGGTTTTAAACTTATATTATACATATCCCCTTTTCTTCTCCTTTCCCCTCTGCATAACAATTTTCCGTTGACTATCATCCTTACAAGGGTCAAGGGTCAAGTCTCTGCTTCTCCACCTCAGATATATACATATCTATCTATCTATCTATCTATCTATCTATCTATCTATCTATCTAT
>JAJPUD010014507.1:0-26352 GCA_023553655.1 Myrmecobius fasciatus | reverse complement strand
TATCTATCTATCTATCTATCTATCTATCTATCTATCTATCTATCTATCTATCTATCTTCTTTTCTTTTTGCTACCACTGAAGCTTTGTTTCAGTTTTCTTTAAGAACCCATTAATCTCTTTTTCAATCTGGATTACAGAGATGTACTCAAGTAGCTTTGCCTTCTCCAGAAAAGAGATTAGTTTACAACAGAAACACAGATAACACTCTAAATTGTGGCAAAAATATCTACACTGTCTTGAGGCTGTCACTGTACAATTTCCTCCCCTACTTATTACAATAGTGGAGCTCAGTTCTGTCTCTTGAAACTTACTTGTAAATGTTTACATAACCCTAAGCATCTGGTTAAATTTTTTTATAGCCAAATATCACTTCTTAATAATGTGGCAATTCCATTCAATTTTCCCCCCTTTTTTTGAACAACCAATTCCATCACCACAGGCAACCACACCCAGCTCCCCTGCAGACTGGGGTATAGTATAACTATTTCCTACTGGCTTGCAGAAAGCTGATTGTTAACTTTCAAGGCAAGTATTTACACCTTGGAGGTTACAAATCTGGACATGATTTATTGTTTTGTTAACTGTCTAGACTTGAGAAAGTGTTGGATAAAATGTTAATAGTAAAGATTAAACTTAATAGTGTATTGTGTTTTTAAAAGCCGGGTGTTAAACAATTACTAGTAATGCCTTCAGCTTTGCACTGATTTCCTATCTCTTTCACTAATTTGTCCCAATCAACCAATTTCTTTTATGTTCTAATTGTTCCACTTAGCTTTCTTACTTAATTGGCTAAATTCTGTCAATTCTTTACTCTTCTGATTCTATTTAGGATCTATTCCATAATCTCAGTTTAGACAAAACCTTTGGGACCCAAGACAAAAGAATAAGGAGTTATGTATGGAAGTTGCAAAGAGGTAGCCTACTGAACAATTAGCAAAATCCAAATGTGGAATGAGAGAGTAGTATTTTCTGATTGGAAATTTTTGAGCAGAATCTAGATAACCATTTGCTAAGACATTTCTGACTTCTCTACAACATTTGACACTGCCAAGCATCTTCTCCTCCTATATATCTTTTCCCCTATGAGTTTTCATGACATTCCTCTTCATTGGTTCTCCTACCTATCTGACTGATACTCTCCTTTGCTGCATCTTCATCCAGATCATACTCCCTAGCTATGGGGTGTACCTCCAAGTCTTTGTCATGGGCTTCCTGTTCTATTTCTACCTTCTCTCACTTGTTTATCTTAAATTTCCATGGATTTAATGATCATCCCAATATGAGTGATTCTCATATTCAGAGCCAGTCTTCTGAACTTTGCTCCTGTATCATTTACTGCATTATACTAGATATCTTACAGGCATCTTTTTTTTTTCCCCCAAGTCAATTGGGGTTAAGTGACTTGCCCACACAGTTCTCCTGATTCCAGGGCTGGTGCTCTATTCACTACTCCACCTAGCTGCCCCATTGTGCCACCTAGCAGCCCCTTCTAGGTATCTTAAACTTAACACATCTAAAACTGAACTCATCATCTCTCCTCTCAAATCTATTCATTTTTTGGAACTTTCCAATTACTTTCCAAAGAATCATTATCCTCCAAGTCAAACAGACTTGTAACATCAATGCTTTGACTCCTTACCCTTAATACACCAAACATCTAATCAGTTGAAAAATCTTGTCATTTCTATGAACACTTCTTCCAACAGCCCTAATAAAAATAAAGTTCTTAGGTGTTAAAGGTATTATCTTCCCATGTAAGATATAAATAATTCAACTTTAATAACTCCCTTATAATTTCTCTTTAATGTTTGCCTTTTTATGCTTCTCTTGGATCTTGCATTTGAAAGTCAAATTTTCTATTTAGTCTGGTCTTTTTTTATCACATATGATTGAAAGTCTTTAATTTTATTAAAAATCCATTTTCCCCCCTGAAAAAAATTACATTCAGTTTTGCTGGGTAGTTGATTCTTGGCTGTAATTCTAGTTTTTTGTTCTTTTTTTTCTCCCCTCTAGAATATCATGTTCTAAGCTCTCTGCATCTTTAATGTAGAAACTGCTAAATCTTGTGTTATCTTGACTGTGGCTTTGTGATATCTGTTTCTTTCTGTTTAATTGCGACATTTTCTAATCGACCTGGGAGCTCTGTATTTTGGCTAGAATATTCCCAGGAATTTTTATTTTAGGATCTCTTTCTGAAGGTAATTGGTAGATTCTCACAATTTCTATTTTACTCTCTAGTTTTAGGATGTCAGGGGAATTTTTCTTGACAATTTCTTGAAATATATTTAAGCTTTCTTTTTAATCATAGCTTCCAGGTAGTTCAATAATTCTTAAATTATTTCTCCTCAATCTGTTTTCTATCGTTTTTTTCATTAAAATATTTCACATTTTCTTCCATTTTTTCTTTCTTTGGTTTTATTGTTTCTTGATGCCTCATGGGACCATTAGCTTTCACTTCCCAATTTTAATTAAGAAATTGTTTCCTTCTTTGAGTACTTGTATCTCCTTTTCCATTTAGCCAATTTTCTTTAGTGAATTTTTGTATATCTTTTTCCATTTGGCCAATTCTGCTTTTTAATTCTTCAGTCAATTTCTGTGCCTCTTTTACATTTGGCTTATTCTATTTTTAAGGTATTTTCTTCAGTATTTTTTTTGTTTTCTTTACTAAAAATGTTAATTTTTTTCATTATTTTCTTGTATCACTCTCAATTCTTTCCCCAATTTCCCTCTATTTTTTTTTATTTGATTTTTAATTCATTTTTGAGTTCCTCCAGAGCCTGAGACTAATTCACATTTTTCTTTGAGATTTTGCATGCAGCTGTTTTGATTTTGTTGTCTTTTTCTGAGTTAACATTTTGAACTTCCCAGTTACTATAGTATATGCTTATGATGAGGTTCTTTTTTTTAAATTGTTTGTTCATTTTTCCAGACTATTTCTTAATTTTGAACTTTATGTTAAAGTTGGGATCTGCTCCTAGGTGGAGGTGCACTGTTGCAGGCTGCAGGTTTTTCCTTTCCTGTTGACCTTCTAAGTTGTTTTAGGCTACAAAATTGTTTTCCTTGTGTTGGTTTTGCCACTCTAGAATTCAGTTTGAGCCATTATTTTAACTATTTGGACAATTGGACAGCCTGTATTCCACCCTCTTGGCTCCACCTTCGAATCTTATCATTTCTATGTTCATAAAATCATTTTTCTCCACTAACATTGCTATCACCCTAGTGAAGGTCTTCATCACACTTCTTTCCTGGGCTATTGCAATACTTTTCTAATTGGTCTCTGTGCCTCAAGTTTTGCCTCATTCTTCTTCCCTTAAGTTGCAAAAGTTATTTTCCTAAAATATATGTAAGTCTAACCTTGTCACTCCACCATTCAAGAAACTCCAGTTGTTCCCTTTTGCCTCTAGGATCAAATATAAATTTCTCTAATTTATAACCTGGTTTCAATCTACCTTTCCAGTGTTATTGTGAAGAATCTTCAGAAGAACAATTTGGCTTATAGATTTTTTACATATGACAGTCCTTTTATTGTCTCTATGTGCAGACAGTCTGTTCCCCATGTTTGGAACACCATCCTATCTTATCTTGACTTCTTAAAATCTCTGATTTAAAATTTTAATTTTAATTAATTTCATTGATTTAATCAATTAAACCTAATTTAAGTCTCAACTTGGAACCACTTCCCACCAAATGTTTTCCTAATCCCTGTAGCTGCTAGTACTCTTGCCCATCCCAAACCAATCATTTTGTTTCTATTTTGTATATACTATTATTATTAGATACCTAGCATTTATAAGCAACTACTGTATTCCATGAACTATGTTAAACATTTTACAAATATTATCTCATAGTCCAGATTACTTCTAGACTAAGTGTTATGTCTCCAGTAGAAAGTAGATTTCTTGAGGGAAGAAACTATTTCAATTTTGTCTTTGTTCTCCAGTCTCTGGTACATAGTAGGAACTTAATATATAATTGTTGAAATGAATCAATTGTAAAATGCCCATGTTGCTCCCTGGAACATGGTAGATGCTTAATAAATATTTATCAATTGGTGGTTCAGACAAGCAGAATTAGAACAAGAAGAGAGCATTGTCATGAAATTCAGTGAGGGGGAGAGAATTGAGTGAGTAGGAGAAAGAGGATGCTAGTGTCAAAAGCCTGCATAGTGATCAAGAAAGATGAGGACTAAGAAAAGACTTTTGGATAGAGCAATCAAGTTGATGAGTGATGTTAGAGAGAACAATTCCAGATGCCTAATTGGTGGACTCAGAGGCTAACTGTTAAGGGATTGAGAAAGGAGTCAGAGGCAGGAAATCAGAGGCAAAGAAATTAGAGGAAATTTTTTTTTATTAAAGCTTTTTATTTGTATAACATATGTATGGGTAGTTCCCCAGCACTGATCTTTACAAAGCTTTCCATTACACATTTTACCCCCAGTTTCCTCCCCTCCCCTAGATGGCAGGAAGTCTACTACATGTTAATAATGTTGAAATACTTGACAAGTTGTGCAAGAAAAATCCTGTCTACAAGAAAAAAAAAGAAAATCAGAGAAAGGAAACACAATGCAAGCAAACCTCAATAGAGAGCATGAAAATGTTATGCTGTGGTCCATATTTCATATCCCTCTCTCTGGGTGTATATGGTCTTCTTCAATGAACAATTGGAACTGGTTTGAGACATTTCTTTGTTGCAGAGAGCCATGGACCTCAGAATTGATCATCATGTAATATTGTCGTTGCTGTGTATAATGATCTCCTGGTTCTGCTCGTTTCACTCAGCATCAGTTCATGCAAGTCTCTCCAGGCCTCTCTGAAATCGTTCTGCTGGTCGTTTCTTACAGAGCAATAATATTCCATAACATTCATGTACCATAATTTATTCAGCCACTCTCCAATTGATGGGCATCCCTTCAGTTTCCAGTTTCTAGCCACTACAAACAGGGCTGCCACAAACATTCTTGCACATGTGGGTCCCTTTCCCTCCTCTAAGATCTCTTTGGGATATAGGCCCAGTAGAAACACTGCTGGGTCAAAGGGTATGCACAGTTTGACAACTTTTTGAGCATAGCTCCAAATTGCTCTCCAGAATGGTTGGATCCCTTCACAATTCCACCAACAATGTATCAGTGTCCCAGTTTTCCCACATCCCCTCCAATATTCATCGTTATCTTTTCCTGTCATTTTAGCCAATCTGACAGGTGTGTAGTGGTACCTCAGAGTTGTCTTAATTTGCATTTCTCTGATCAATAGTGATTTGGAGCAACTTTTCATATGACTAGAGATGGTTTTAATTTCATCATCTGAAAATTGTCTGTTCCTATCCCTTAACCACTTATCTATTGAAGGGTGGCTTGAATTCTTATATATGTGAGACAATTCTCTATATATTTTAGAAATGAGGCCTTTATCAGAACCATTAAATGTAAAGATGATTTCTCAATTTGATGCTTCCCTCCTAATCTTGTCTGCATTAGTTTTATTTGTACAGAAACTTTTTAACTTAATATAATCAAAATTATCTATCTGGTGTTCAATTAGGAGTTCCAGATCTTCTTTGGACATAAGTTTATTCCATCTCCACAAGTCTGAGAGGTAAACTATACTACGTTGAAGTTAGAGGAAATTTTTCAAAGAAAATTGAAGATGAATAGGGGAGTATTTTCTATTTAACTTACCTATTTGTAGTGAGATCCCAAAATTGCTTTGAGACCCTTAAAGAGCCATACAAATATCTATTTCTGTTATTAATATTTTTTATTTTCAGAATGAATAAGAATTTATTCAAAAATGCTTGTTGACTACAACATGGAAGTTTAAGAAATGTTTAAGGTAGGGAAGGGAAAAAGGGATAGTAGCTTAGAAAATATCAGCTATCTCCCACTCCCAAGCGCTTCAGGCAGAGGCCCTCTCTGAAAGTCTATTTGTACTTTTTCTCTAGCTCCTTCAGGTCTGCAAAGCCCAGGAACATTCTAGTTGCCATTTACAAGTGCCTTCATTTGGAGGTGGATAGGAAAGACTGGAGGAGGGGGAGTGAAGAGCAATTCTGATTGGACAAATCCTTCACTTAAATGGAGAGAGAGAAAAGTTGCCAAGCAGAAAGGGTGGGAGGCAAGGGAGGAGGGGAAAAGCTTTTTCTGATTACCTCAGAATTTCCTTATGATTATAAAGCTCTACCTAGGGCAAAGCCCAAATCTGACCAGGCTGATCAAAAAGAAGGAACTGAGAATGAAGGTGGTTACCAAATGAGATTTAAAATTGGGTTGAGGGTCTTCCCTTTTCCTCACAAAGGTCCTTTTTCTCTAGCAAAACCTGCAAATCCTTTTATCTGCATTGCCAGGAGAACAGCTTGCATGAAAAGCAAGAGCTGTCATCCTGTAATTAAATCTGAGGACCCCCCCCCTTCCTACATGACGTAGCAAAGAAGCCACTTATATAACATAACTAAAAATAAGTTGATGAAAAGATGTGCATTTATTCTCCCTGTTTCTAGTCTTTTCTTATGAAATCTTCATCTTGGCTTCTGCTAATCCTCAGGGTCTAAATTGAAGCTCTATAGTGCCAGTCACCTTCACCTTCTGTCTGGATTCACACCTAAGCTCTTTGAATTTCCCCAGAAGTAGCCACCAGGGGACATGAAGGTTCATAAGGACCAGTTGAATCCTTCATTTCAGAGCAGGTGGTATCGGAAAAGAATCCAATGCTAAAATGTCACTATGATTAGAAACTGCCTGGGCAGAAAGAAACAAAACTGACAAACGGAAGTGGGAAAGACTCCAGACAAAATCTTGACTAGCAAAAACCTTTTTCTTCACTTTTAATATTTGGCATAAATTTTGTTCTTGGGGGGGAGAATTTTGGTTTGGGGGCAAAGCCAGGATAAAGGCATTTCTACTTGGAGGGGACAGGGGAGTGAAACATTCCCATGCGTCTTCTTTTGATAACTTTGGCTCTCTCTAAAGTGAGACCAGAATAAGCTAGGCAATACAATCCAATACATATTTATTAAATGTCTGCTCCATGTAAGACGCTGTGCCAGGTTCTGAAAAGACAAAGTTACAAATGGCACAGTCCCTGACTTTGCACTAATTTACTCTCCAGTGGAAAATATTACACAAATAAGCATAATACAAGACAGATAATGATAAAGACAAAGGAACGAACTAAACAAATACTCTAGGAGAATTTTGATAGAAGTATCACTTTCAGTTGCATCAGGGGAGACTTCATGAAGAAGATGACAATTGAGAGGGGGCCTTGAAGAAAGAAAAGAATTTCAGCTGGTAAAATGTCATGAGGAAGATGAAAGTATGGAGGTAGGAAAGGACAAGATGATACCAGGAATCAAATTGATGTCTTTGTTTGGAATTTAAAATACATAAAAACAAGTAGTGGGGGAGGGAGAAAAAGGGTGGAAGGGTGAGTTGAAACCAAATTGTAGAGAGCCTTAAATGCTAGGTTAAGGGATTTATATTTTATTTTATGGTCAATAGGGTGCTATTGACCTATGGTCAATAGGTTTTAATCAGGGGAATGATATGATCCCTTTTATGTATTAGCAAAATTATGTTGGCAACTATGTGAAGGATGGATTAGAGAAGGAAGAGCCTGGAGATAGAAAAGAAAGGAGGCTATTACATAGTCCCCAGATAGAGCTGATAAGTCTTGGCAACTGAAAAAATGGGGAAGAGTTAGATACAAAGATGACTCTGAGGTCTGTAGGAGGAGGAGGTGTCATTAAGTGAAATAGAGAAGTTGGGAGGAGGGGCAGTTTATTTGGGAGGGAGGAGGGAGAGAAAAAAATTAGTTCAGTTTTAGACAGGTTGAATTTGAGGTACTGATAGGTCATCCAGATGAGAAAGTCTAGAAGGTAACTGGAATACCACTTGTCAGTTAATTAATTAATTAATCTCCCTCCCACCCCCTTTCTTAGAAGCAAAAAAACCAAAAAAAAAAAAAAAAACCAACAACAAAAAATCACAGCACATATAGATACAATCAATCAAGTCTGCAGAGTTTGAAACATCTCCCTCCTCTCTGTGGATTAAGGGAGTTTGTATCATTATCATTAGTTAGGAATTTTTCTTTGATTTCATGCCTATCACTTCAGGCCTATAACCTCTTCTACTCAGTTTCCAACTTAAGTTTCTCTATGTATAAAACAAGAATTTAGCCATTGCTGACAAATTTGGAGATGAGGAGGAAAAGCCACTGGGGATGTTGATAAAAGTATTCTGCTTAGGAAAAGGGGCACTGAAACCATATGACGCTCTCTTAGGTAGACTTGAGCTAGTAAGTAATGGGATGAGATCCTAGAATGGATAGTAGTTGGCCTTATAAGGTTTAATCCTTTTTTGGGGGGATTTAGTACCCAGAATCATGACTAGGTCCCATTTTAAAGTGCTTCTATCATACAAGGAAAGATTCAGAAAATCCTTGCATATTCCTCACCTTCTCTCCTTTGCTCCCACTCCTTCATCCAAGGATAGGTCATTCTTTTACTTAGCTTTTGACTATGGATACTCTTATTACTGCCCTCTCCTCTCCAGTTTTTTAATTTAGACAGGACCCTGTGGAGATGAGGGATAGAGGATCTGGTTTGGGATCACTAGTTTTCCAAGGGGCACCATTTCAATCTGACTATTGTCTTGTGGGTCATGCTGCATCCTCCAAAAGGAATGCTTCATTTTCCTAATTTGCTTTGCTATGAGCATAATATCAGATATATTATCCCTAATTCAATCCCAAGGTTTTGTGATACCAATTGATTACTAGCAGGAAGCATTTCTGCTAATGCGGGTCTCAGTGACCCATCAGCTTTTTCATCCTTATCTTTCTCTGGACTAGCTCTGGCACTGGTGGAATAAAGTACTGTCCAGTGCTTGAAACTGTCCAAGTAAAAGTCTTTTGAGTCTCTCAGATTAGACCTGAAGGTGGTGCTAAAGAGCAATAGGGCTTGGGAGTATTAGGTAAGAGACCCAGTGGCTGTGGAATTTATCCTTGGAGGTCTTTCCTGGTCATAAAACCCCAACAAGGAGAGCCAACTTTGGAGGCATAAAGACCTGGATTCAATTCCTGCCTCTGACACATAATAGCTGTGTTACCCTGGACAAGTCACTTAATTTCTCAGAGCCTCAGGCAAAATAACACCCCACCCCCACAAAAACCCCTGAACAACAACAAAAAACCAACAAACTCCAAGCTTTTTTAGTACTAAAATAGCTGATGATCTGCTTTGGTGGAAGTTTATACATCACTGAAATCACTGTCTGTACTTAACACCTGTTCTTCCCCTCTCCTTAATCCTCCCCTGGAATTCATCTCCAGCCTAAAATGACTAACAAGAATTAGTTTCAAAATGTTGGGACAATAAAGAAAAAAAAAGGAGAAAGGCTGGTCTCAAAAGGAAGTTGTGCCAAAATAGTCCTATACAAACATACATATGTATATACACATATGCCAAAATATGAATTTTATTTTAAAAAATATAAAGTAAGCCAAGATGGACTTGTCTGTATATGAGTACAAGGGCATCAAGAAGAATGGGAGATAATAGATAAAAAGGAAGTGAAAGGTTGAAGAGGGACTGGAATTAACAATTTTTCAGGGATGAGTTGGCAGAGTTAGTGTTTTGGAATTAATTAAAGGGAAACACTCATATGTGGTGTTTCATAATGTAAAGCAAATAATTTCTCAATTTGGTCTAATTTATATACATTTTCCTCAGAAGCAGTTTGGTCTAGGAGGAAGATAGACAGAAAAATGCGCATTTAAATCCCACTTCAGACACTTACTAGTTGTTTTATCCTGGACAAATCATCTAACTTCTCAGCTTTAGTTCCCATATTTGAAAAAATGATAATACGCATAGGGTTGATGTGAGGATCAAATATATAAGCCTTGTGCAAACCTAAAGGTGCTGTGGAAATAAAAGGAGTAGCAGTAGTGGTGGTGGTGGTGGTAATTGATGATGTTAATTATATATTACAGACTTTGTGTGCTATGGTGTGCTATGGTACCCTCCAGAAGGTAACTAACCTCCCACTCCCATCCCTCAAAAAAAAAAATCATACTAGGCAGCTCTCTCCTTCCTCTCCCTGGGGTTCACTCTCTCAATTCCCCGGTAGCAAAGATTTATCTTTTTTTCCCCAATTTTTTCATTTGAAACATGAGACTGAAGCTATCCACTGGGAGTCCAAGTCTGAAACACCTCAGTAGAAGCCAAGTAATAACTTACTCTTTGCTTTAAGTTTCCCTGCCTCTTATCTTAATTAACCTTATCTAGAAGAAAAGACTAATAAGGAAAATAAAGCTATCATCTATCCTCTCCAAGCATTTTCTCTGCCAGACTCCAGTGTGTGAAGCACAAGGTAAGCACATAATAAACTCTTGTAGACTCTGTCTTCTTCATGGTTTAACACCGCGCCTGGCACACTGCAAGAGCTTAATAGATACTTGTTGACTTGACTTTGGGGCCTTTCTTCTGATGAATTATTGTTTACTTATTGGTCTGTCTTTGTAACGTCACGGCTTGGCGCAATGCCTGGCACACAGCAGGCGCTTAATAAATAAATTTTTGTTGACTTGAGAAGCACTCAACAGAACAAATAAATGCCAGCCGGCTAGTATCATTCGAAACTCAGAAGTAGAGAAGGGGGACAAGCAAAGACATTGGGGCCAGAGTATACATCCAGTCTGGGAGGCCCCGTCTAGGAAGCAGGTGATTTTGGGAGCATGTGGCAGCACAGGGGGACGAGTGGGAGCCTGGCACCGGCGGAGATGCCTACCCGTGCCCTGCAGCTGGGGTACAATGGGGGAGGAAAAGGGGCCCTCCAGCCCACTCTCCCAAGCCTGGGCCAAGTCAGGGGCTGGAGCAGCTTCCTCCAGGAAAGCCCGTAGTTTCTATCTACTTCGCAAAGTGCTTCTCTTTCAATGCAGCCCCTCCTTCCCCTTTCCTCCCGCTTTGCCGCATTCCCTCTCGGCTCCCCACTCCTCCTCCCCACCTTCTGCTCCCTTCTTCCTGCTGCACTAGGCCCCCTCCGTCCCCACCCCCAGGCAGGCTGGTACCGAGGCGCCCTCACCCTTTCTTCCCAATGGGCTTAAAGCCTCCTCTACGCCCCCGCCTCCTCCTCCTTTCTCCAGAAAGACACAAGCCCTGACGAATCGGCGCACGAGGACGGTCCGTTCGTCTCCGCCCCTGACGCCCTCCCCCGTTTTCTCCTCCTCTTGATCTTCACCAATCAGAGACAGAGTGCGTGGGCGGGACGGCTGGTTGCTTAGCGACGGCTGGAAGTGGGAGGAGGGAGAGCTGCCGGCAGGCCTGGGGGCGCTGCTCTCCCTAGGCAAGGGGGCGGCGGCATCGGTGGAGGCAGAGGCGGTGTCGTGGTGGTTGTCTGCTCGGCAGCGGCTCGGGCGGCAGCTGCGGGCAGGAGGCGGAGCCGCGGGGCGGCGGGATTGAAGAGACTATAAGAGGTGCCGCGGTTGCTCCGCGTTCCATTCTTCTTTTTCCGGTACTGCGGGCTTCGCCTAGCCGTTGCTCCCACTCTGGTCTATGGTGCAGCCGGGACCTAGGACCATGTCGCGCTCGGAAGAGGTGCACCGACTGACGGAAAATGTGTACAAGGTGAGCCCGCCGCACCTCCAGCCTCCAGAGGAGGATCCCGTGTCCTGCCGTGGCCCCCACCTTTCCTTGGGCATTCCGAGGCACAGCGCGCCCTGCACTCTCCATGATCCGTGCTGCCTGCTTTCGCGGCGTCCTCTGCCCAGCCCTGCTCCCCACTCTATACTCCTTTCTGTGCCCCCCTTCCGTGCCTCTTCTTTGCCCCACTCTGCACCTCTGTGCCCCACTTTGCGCCCTCCTCGGTGGCCACCCTGTGCCACTCTGTGCTTGGAGATTTCCTTGCTAATCCTCTCTTCCCCTAATTCCCCTGCCCCAAATCTGGCGGGAGCTCCCCACTCCTGGAGGCTTGCTCGTTCTAAGTTTCCTACCCTCTTCCCCCTCCTCTTTCACCCACCTCCCAAGGGCATCCATGCCCAGAGCAGGCAGCTTCTACCAGAGCTGGGAGGTGCCCAGCTGGAGAAGCTCCAGCCTAGTCCTACCCACGCCTGGGGACGACCCGGGTACACGCCTTGTGGGGAGGCACAGGTTAAAGGGTAGCGCTTTGGGTGGGGGGGGAGATGTGCAAAGATGGAAAATGTCTGGATGCCCGTCCCAGGGGCTCTTCCCTCAGTGGGGCTCCAGCCGCTGCTCTGGAAAGCTTGGAACTCACTTACTTCTAAGTGCTTTTCCCAACAGATTGAGTTCGATTCACATTGAGATTTTCTCTTCCTCTCTCTGTCGATCAACCAAGCTTGCCACTAGTGTCTATCTGGTCCTTTAGTGGGCGACTTTTCCCTGTGGTATTGACTCAAGGTAGATACTGGGATACTGGGGTCTTTTTTTTTTTTTAAGTGCTGCTGTAAAGTCACAGGTGGCCCTCTGACACAGATCTAATCTTAAAGTCGGTTCTTGATACTGGACTCTTTGGCCTTTGCTATGCCCTATGGTTGACACTATGAAATCTCTGAGGCATAAGGGCTTAGACTGAGTTCCCTGTTTTTTCCACAAAATCCTTCATAACTTTTCCTCTTTGTGTAGTGAAGGTTTTGGGTGTGTTTTTTTTTTTTTTTCTTTTTAGTGGTGGGAGAGGGCAAAAAAAATTCAGACCATCTTGTATATTAGTTAATATGGATAATTATCCATTCTGTGAATACAAAGGCAGTACAAAACATAGAACCAAAAAGAAATTTTATTTGCTAATGGCCTAGAAAACGACATAAAATAAGACTAGACAACATTCAGAATGAGAATTAAGCTGTAGGAAAGGCTTTCTTAACAGTTATCAAACGGCTGGAATTTTACTGTGTCTTTCTTTATTAGTACCTTGCTATGCCTTCCAACTGCTGTTATGCAGGTATTTTTTACTTACAATTGAGATTAAATTCTTTCAGAGCTTCATGCTTTGGGAAATTGCTAAATATTCTATAGAGTTAGGGTGGGGGGATGCTTTGTGAGTAGGGGCAGATGAGTGGACAGATAATTTAGCTTGTATAACTTGTTGGTGGTAGTGGTGAGTCTTAATTGTGGAGAAGTAATTTAAAAGCTGAAGGAGACTTCCTATGCTCCAGTAATATTTTAAAAGTCAGATTCACATCCTTTGACTTTTAAAATGCAGTCTCAATTCAGAACCTGCATAGCACTGACAGACAACCACTTCCAGCACTTGAGCTCCAGCAAATGGGTGGTTCCAGAAGCAGGAAGAAATCTCTATCGTTTTTATATGTTGGAGACAAAAGCTCAGTTCCCCCTTTCTCAAGCATCTAATTTTTTTTTTTTAGGGAAATAAAAAAAAGGCCCATCCAATCCATGGGGCTCTGCTGAAAAAAAAAAAAAAGAATTTTAGTTAGGCAGATTCTGGATCATCAGAAACATAATGCTATTCCTTTTCTTTTGCTGCTAAGTCTGAAGGTTAAGCAGTAGTCAGTAAGATTAGAATGGTTAGTATTTACATTGCAGTTACTGGCTTACAACTAGCTCACCAAATGGAATTGCAGTACACTCTCTGCAAAGCAACAGTTATTAATTGCCAAACAACTATGGTTGTGCCTTCTGAGTCAGTGGACTGTGAAGTAAACCCTCTTAACTCATTCTGGGGCATATCCCATGGAAGCTCCTGGGACAGCCCATTTGGTTTTTAACAAGAGACAGAATGTACTTTTGCTAATTTGGCTTTTATTACATAAAGCCCTTAAAACTGTAGCTGTAGAATTTGGAGAGAAATTTGAAGCTGATGCAAAAACCCTAGTTGTCTAAATCAGTTTTGAAGACATATTGAGTCTTCTATCCTTTTGCACAATTTCCATAATATCCTTTAGAAAGGATCAAGTAAGGAGTAAGCTCATTGAAGGAACCAGCTCTATAGCTCCAATTTCTTCTCTATGTGTCTGCATGCATGCATATATATGTGTATGTGTGTAGATGTGTATATGTATGCATATATATGTGTATAGATATAGATATAGTTTCTCTGAGAAAGCAGATGCTGTTGTGAGAAGGAAGATTTATTAAGTCATTAGTGATTAGCTCTGTCTGCTACTGTGATTTGGTTAACGGTAGAGGGGAATGGAGAAGTGTCAGAATTGTCTTTCTCTTTTTTTTTCTTTGTGGGTGAGCTAAAAGCAATTAAAAGCATCTTACATGATTTGAATTAAAAGGGTAAAGTTAGTAGTTCTGCTCTATTGAATCTTATGATAGATCTTATTATTTATGTGTTCTTAAACAGTAGCAGTTATGGCATTGAATGCTTAAAGCATGGAACTGCAATTTATTTGGGATTGTGAAGTGAAACCAGTCAAAGGTTGGAAGAAAAAATATTAAGTCCTCCTTTTGTAAATTCAGTTTGCTGAAGGGAGCAATGGCCTATTTTGACAGAGATTAAAAATGCAAGTTTGGTGTTTGTTTAGTTTGTTTCAATGTAGAGCTCATTACTATCCAATGTAAAAGTGTGCTAATAGGGCAATATAATTTACTAGGATTGAACACAAAACAGCATTGCAGGTGTTAAAGGAGTTGTGTTCTATCCTGGAAACTCATATGACCCAGCCTTGCAGTACTGCTGTTTATTGGGTTGGTTGATTTTATAGAGTTTTTGTTTTTTTTTGTTTTTTTTTCAATAGCTCAACTGTTGACATGATTGTTAAATATTATAAAACTGATGCTGCTGTCTTTTTAAATCAAGGTGGGGGGTTGGATTGATGAACTGTTTAAGTCTGGGTTTGACAACTTGGCATCTTGGACAAGGAGATTAAGAAGTAAGGAAACATTTCATAGATGAACTGAACCCACAGCATAGAGATCTGGGAAATTTAGTTTTCTAGGCACAGTTCTATTACTATACAGTTTTTTCTCTTGGCTCAGTTCTTGGTTCCTTTAAATGCCTGTTTCAGTCCTTGTCTGTGATTCTCTTGTCTTGTGAGTGCAGTGGCTCTAGAAGTGGGACTGAAATCCTTTGAATGCTGTTGTACCGTTTATTTTACCTGTTGCATCATATCAACTGGATTTCTTTTTTTTTCATATTCTTTTTTTTTTAAATTTTTATTTTATTTGCATAACATATGTGTGGGTAATTCTTCAACAATAACCCTTACATAGCTTTCCGTTACAAATTTTTCCCCCCAACTCCCCACCCCTCCCCTAGATGGCAGGATATCCACTACATGTTAATTGTGTTAAAATATTGGCAAATCGAATATATGTATACATATTTCCAAACTTATCATTGGTGTGCAAGAAAAATCTTATCTACACAAACGATATATCAGATAAAGGAAACACAATGTAAGCAAACATCAATCAAGGAGTATGAGAATGTTATGTTGTGGTCCACATTTCGCATCCCTCTCTCTGGGTGTATATGGCTTTCTTCAGTGAACAATTGGAGGTGGTTTGAAACATTTCATTGATCAACTGGATTTCTAAGTGGTGTGTTTATCTTGGCCAAGAGAAAAAGCACTTCCAAGTTTTTTTCTGATTAAATATGTGAGAATAAAGTGTGTAGTTTTGATTTCCCTTAACATCATAGAGAAAATATAACTAGATAGTATGACCTTTTTTGTTAGGGTTTTGAAACCTTTGGCATAAGCATAATGTTTTTGGATTTGGGAGGGGGGAAACCTGAAAAACAACCTGAGATTTATTGGAACTAAAGTCCTTTGAGCTTGGGCAAATCACTTTCCCCTCCAAACTAAGTATATCCTTCAAGGAGCATACAAAGCCCTCTACAACCTGGTTTACTTTTTTTTAAAGCCTTGCTACTTATCTATCACTCCCTTTCACATATTTGATTCCTTCTGCATTCATTCTGCTTTCTTCCGCAGTGGATTTGCTGAGAGCAGAAAGGACTATCTAAGAATAGACTAAAAATGCAAGTTTGCTCTGTTTGTTCTGATGTAGAGTTCATTGCTTTCCAGTGTAAAAATGTGCTAACATGATTTAATTTATCAGGTTTGAAGGCAAACAATGTTGCAGGTGTCAAAGGCCTGAGTTAAAATTATTACTCATGTTGTTACCTACCTATTGCCAAGAATCTTTAGTTTCTCTTGTGTCCAAACCATTTCTGCCTGTTGAAACTCTTCACTTTAAAGGCCCACTCAGATAGTACTTCTTTCATGAAATCATCTCTGAGCCTTCGGATGAAAGTAATCTCTCCCTCAAATTTCTCATAGAATTTGTACTTATTAAATTGTAATTATTTGTGCTTTTGTCTCATTTCCTTCATTTCTCCATTAGATTAGATGGTCTCTGAGAGTAGGGACTGCTATAAAATTGAGGGTGTTAGATTAGTTGGTTTCCAAGGTCCCTTCTTGATTCTAAATTCATGATCTTATGATCTCATCATTTGTTTTTGTATTGTAGAGCAACATGCTTAAAAAAATAGAAAACCCAGCAAAACTTATAATAGTCAATCTTTTTTTTTTTGCTTTTTGCTGAGGCAGTTGGGGTTAAGTGACTTGCCCAGGGTCACACAGCTAGGGAATGTTAAATGTCTGAGAGCAGATTTGAACTCAGGTCCTCCTGACTTCAGGGCTGGTGCTCTATCCACTGCGCCACCTAGCTGCCCCAAGTAGTCAATCTTTTAAAGGCAGCTAGATGGTATAGGACATTGAGTACTAGATCTGTTGTCAGGAAGACTCATCTCCCATCCGACTCTAACTCTATTTGCCTTAGGATCCTCATCTGTAAAATGAGCTAAAGAAGGAAATGACAAAGATATTTATCTTTGCCAAGACAACCCCAAATAGGGTCGTGAAGAGTCAGACAAGACTGAAAATGACCCACCAACAAGCCAACTTTCTTGTCTATATACTAAGCAAGATTGAATTTTGGATGATTGATATAGCCTATGCATCCCTAGGTCCATACAAGCTGTCAGAACCATATAATGGTAGCTTAGCCTTTGGGAACTCAGGATTCCCTCCATGCTATAATGAATTAGGCATTGGACTAGATTACAAAACAGCTCTCAATTTGTGGCCTATTTTATATTTAGCAGTGATGGTAGCAGAGTTGTGGAATATGAGGCAAGAGTATGGTTATATTTGTGGAATATGAGGCAGAGTATGGTTATATATGCTGAGATTCACACGGATCTTAACTTATCTTAACATTCATTTAGGTTTTGGTTATTTTAATGTGTGTCCTTTGTCCAAAACTAACAAATTAAAATGAGAAATTGAACTATGATGAAGATAAGACAGTATTAAAACATGTGACTAAGTAGAAAGATAATGAATAAATTTTTCTTGGAAGGATGAATGAGATGAGTTGGCAGTTCTATTCTAAAGCAGCAAGAAATATTATTTCACAGGATGTTTGGTCATCTCACTTTTCCATACTGAAGATGAACTTTGGTGAGCAGAGCATCACATAGTTTATGTGTCAATATTTTATTGCAGTGGTTGATGTTGAGATTTTCTATGAAAAAGCTCAACAAGATCCTCCAAGCTAAGATAGTGGATTTATTCAGTGGCAACATGAAGGTGGCAATGTGGAAAGCAACAAAAACTATATTGTAATATATAACTCAGGATTGAGAAGAGATAGTCCAAAAGCTTACAGATCACTGAGAAACCACAGCACGCTTTTTATATGATATATTCTTTCTCCAAGGAGAAAGCAGAAAGGCACTAGATGAAGCAAGCCTTGAATAATATTACTACAAATGAAAATGATTACTTCCTACTAGACCTGAAACAATTATAGTCATAGATTTATTGACTGGTTAGGTCAAAGGGCAAAATCAGTTACAAATCAGAAGGGAGAAAGATGAGATGGCACTGTCTATGAGCTGGTCATATGCGCTGCCCATTCTGAAAAATGGGAAATGGTGGTGGGGGAATAAAAACACATAGTTTTTAAAAAGAAGTTGAACCTCAATGCAAAACAAAGAAGATGCAGAAAAAAACCTTTCCCAGTCGATATACACTTTATCGCTTTGCCAGGCAGAGACATGGCAGCCAAGGGCACCAGTACTAGCTAATTTGCAAAAGATTATAGAGGGGAGATTAGAAACAGTGACAAAAACAGTTGAGGAGAAAATTAGCCTGCCGAGAGTTAAAGAGCTTGGTGTGAGATCTAGCTAAACCAGGTCATCCAGAGAGCATTTATAGATGAAACTAAGAGGAGGCAATAAACAGATGCAAAAAAGGAATAGTTACTTTCCATAATGATTTCTTCTCATAGATGATGATATATTTATCACCCCATTTGGGTAAACCTCCTCTCAAGATGAAAAATTGTTCAGATATATGAGGTAAAGTTAGGAAGTGTGGCCAGACTCAAAACCATGCAAAAGAAGTATATCCTGGAGGACACATAATTTTGAAGGCATTGAATAATGAATTTGCAAGATATTTTATTCTTTTAATTTTTATTTTCCCTTGTTACATGTAGAAACAACTCCTTTTTTGTTATACATATGTGGTGGGTTTTTTTTTTTTTTACATATTTCCTTCTGAATCATGTTGGGAGAGAAAATTAGAACAAAAGGAAAAAAAAATTTTTAAAAAGCAGAAGAAAAGGAAAAAAAGTGAACATAGCATGTGTTAATTTACATGCAGTTTCCATAGTTCTCTCTCTGGATGTGAATGACATTTTCCATCCAGTTTATTGGGATTGCCTTTTCAAGATATTTTAAATGGAAGATTTCAAAAAATGGAAAAGATTAAAGATGGAACAGTTAGAAAAATAAAAAGTGATCAAGAATATATCAACTACTACTGTACTTATATGCCTACTTTTTCATCCACATAGAATATTTGTGCAAGGACATGCTTGAGGAAAATATGAGAAAGAAACAACTAGGTTTCTCTCTGTAGTTTTGTATAGTCGATTATATCTTCAGTCATGCAACTGACAAAGAGATATAGAAAATGAGATCCTATTGCAGCTACTTATTAAAAAAAATTTTACTCAGCTGAACAAAATGCAGTTTTAAAGTCTCTAAGCAAGATATCTATTGCATATATTAAAAACAGTCTATTAAAGATATTATTGTTCATTGACTTGCTGCCAATTCCATTAACTCCAACTTCAAAACCTAAAACATAGAGCTGTGCTATGGAGACTATCTGGGAGGTTATTCTGCGCAGAGCCGAAGTGGAAGAGGAATTCTTAATCAGTGGTGAAGTCTTCCAGATAATTCCATTTACAAATGAGTTTGTGCTGATGATCAGACTCTTTACACTGGAAAGGTAAAGTTGGTTAAAAAAATGCACTTTGCTCAGATTACAACATTCAGTGTAAAAGTCAGTTCACTGAGTTAATGAGAGATAGAGACAGTGAGAGAGACAGACAGACACACACACACACACAGACACTCACAGAGAGAAGCTAGAGCATGTGTGTGTATATATAAATTTATAAAAACTTGGGTTGTTATTGTAAATGGATACTGCATTTTATCCCAGAATCAAACAACAGGAAGAGACTAGCTGAATTGAATTTGGAAAACTGTGCACAGAACATTTGAGGTTCAATGCCACAAGACCTATCCAGTACCCTTATGACTGAGAAATGTAGAGCTTCACACTCTGGATCAAATTGTAGGTGACCTAAAAGACAATGACAAGCTGTAAGCAGACTGCAGATTATTAGCTGTTATGACTTTTGTGAAAAGCAGCATGTGAAGAACATACTAAGGATACATATAACTGGGAAAGGAAATTGAACTAGTCATATAGTAATAATGAGGGGATGATAAACAGTCAAACTCAGTGCTACATCACTAACTGTTGGAAGCCTTCCTCTGGTTCTTTTAACCAGTCTGCTTTTAGGCTAGACTATTACAGCTACTGGTGGGTATGCTGACTTTGTGAAAAATGCCTTAGGACAGCTATGTGTGATGGAACATTTTGTTCCTTGGGAGCTGAGCACAATTTCTCTGGAAAGATGTGTTCAGTCCTGTATGAATGATTGGAGAAGTAATAGATACCTGCCTCTCTGACCTATACTTTATCAGCATAGTGTGGGGGAGGCTACTGGAAATGGAGTCAGAGGACCAGAGGATCGTTAAATGAACCAAAGAAGGGCCTCCAATGCATTTGGTAGGTCCATTCTGGAGAATTTAGGGCAGCTAGGTGGTGCAGTGGATAGAGTGCCAGACCTGGAGGCAGAAAGACTCATCTTCCTTAGTTCAAATCTGACAAATCTGACATTTTCCAGTTATTTGACCCTGGGCAAATCTTAATCCTTTTTACCTCAGTTTCCTCATTTGTAAAATGAACTGGAGGAGAAAATGGCAAACCACTGTAGTGTCTTTGCCAAGAAAACCCCATGAAGAGCTCAACATGACTGGAAAATCACTGAATTATGGAGAATTAATAGATATACTTGGATAAGAATCACATGGGATGAGAAGACACAGATAAGTTTTTTTCTATATTGGTAGAAGGGATATTCAAACTGGTTCATTGATATATCAAAATTCCTTGAATATGATTTGTGCCAAATGTTTGTTGAAAATTGTTTGTGGGTATGTGGACTTAGATGACTTTGAGTGTGGCATTTCATCTTGTCATGTCAAAGTTTGGGAAGCTGCTTTCTTGTCACTCACCTGATCCTATGATCTGAAAAATTGCTTTGGTAATGTGCTTTTAAGATTACTTATGAAATATTGCCATTTCTGGCATAATGACCAACTCTTGCCTCAAGTAAATGTACTCTGAATATGCCAACTGCTTATAAATGTATTTGACCAAAAACTGGCAGGATCTGGGTTAGACTGGTTATATCTTTGGTTCGTTTTCAGGGTGAATTTGAGTTTGACCTCCATGTGCAGCTGTAACCTATAAGCTGAATCTCTTTTGAGGCTGGTGGTAGATATGTTAACTTTATGGAAAATGCCTCCGGACAGCTGCATGTAATGTGGGAATTTACTCCTTGGGAACTGAACACAATTACTTTGGAAAGATATGTCAGTCTTGTTAGTGATTAGAGAGGCAAGAGAATACCTGCTTCTCTGACCTATACTTTATCAGTACAGTGTGGGGGAGGCAGCTTAGAGTAATGGAAAGACTGTTGAATTTGGAGACAGAGGATCAAAGTTTAGAACCCATTATCTGTGGCAAGAAAATCACTTAACTTCTCTGGGAATGAAGGCATTGAATTAGATGGCTCTGAAGTCCCCTTTAGTGCAGAGATTATGATCTTATAACACATTTCTCCTACTTCCTCCCTCCATTCTACTTTGCGTTCTGAAGGTATAAATGCTGTAGAGAGGTTTGGGCAGCAGATGCACTTATCACTTTGCTTCTGGTCTCAGCCTTAAACTTTACTCAGCATTGCAGTGAAGATGTATAAAATAGTTGACTTCCACCAGATACTTGACTGAAGTGGGCATCATTTCATTTTTTACTTGGAGAATATGTATCCAATAATTAGAAACATCCATTTGCAGGAGCAGAGATTACAGGTATGTGTTTCTCTGAGGCAATGGATTTCTAGGTGGAATGAAAGATTGCTGTCTTGGAGAATATTTGGATTTAGGGTTAAAGACAAACTGGTACTGCAATTCCCTTTCCTCATGCAGTTCTTCTACATCCTCCTTCCTGCTAGCCACTTGTAGCAGATTCTTTCTTTTCTGTTTCCAAATACTAGACAGGATTAATTCAATGATGGCTCGTCTGGTACTTGAGGCAGAAAAAGGCAATTTATCCATTATAGTGACTGCTGATCTGATCTTGTGCTCTTCACTATCTATATCTCTGAATCTCCCAAAAGACAAATGACTCATTTGGACTTGAAAGTAGTATGTTGCTGCCCTGACAGTGTCCTGCATGATAACATTTTGAATTCAGGCAATTCTATTAGATATTATGTCTGGGTACAAAAGAGAAGTTACCAAACACTTGAGAGAGTTAGGTTTCTATCTGGAATTTTTGGATGGGCAAAGTTGGTTGAGTCCCTTCAATCTTCTCACTGAGAATTTGATTTCAAGCAAGGGTCCAGAGCTGGGCAGAATTGCTTAAAGTGATTCCTCAGAGTATGGTTCTGAAAGGGTGTACATATATTCTAGCATGGAAGGAGACTCTGTGTGTGTGTGTGTGTGAAGTAAATCTAATTACAGAAAATATGCTCCAAGAACTCAGCAACAATATACCTCTTCCCTCTGTCCAAGTCTGTGTCTTTGGAATGACATCTCTTGAGGTCAATGACTTTTTCTGTGCTCAGAATGTGGTGGGAGTGATATTGATAGAATCTTAACTTGGGGGGCTGGGCAGAGCTCTACCATGGGAGGATAGGAGATTCCCTCCTTCTGCAGCTGAAGGAGGGTGCGTCCATGCTTGCAACTTCCCTTTGGTTAATGAAGCCCAGCCCTTCCAGTGACAGCAGTTGCCTTGTCATCCCCAGGAATGGTGTGGGTGGAAGGGCTTGTACTTGCTGCCTGCTACCACTTAAGTGTGGCAAAGCTGTCTCACTGATGGTCTCACCGGAGCAGGAGTAACAATGGAAAAGTTGCATCTGTGTCATGGTGGCTACAGTTGCCTACTTTTGTATTGACATTTTATATTGAATCTTGTATTGATGGGCTTGGATATACCGAGCCAACAAGGGTCTTTTCCTGGTCCATAGCTTACCCCCAAAGGTTTTCTCTGAGGCATCATGATAAGGAAGCCTTTCATAATTATTTTGCAAAAAAAAAAAAAAAAAAAACCCAAAAAACAAAACTATCCTCTCCTTGGAAAGATTGTACTTAATGAGATGGTGGCAGAGCTGTCAGCCTCCCCCTCACTGATGCTGCTGCTACAATCAGCTGCCTACATCCATGTAGTAATTACAGAGCCCAACGGAGGGAGCTGGTACCTTCCACCAACGTAATCCCACTTCCCCCGTGCTCTGATTCATCCTTATGTACCTTGTAACTCTACAGCTGCTAGGATGGCTCTCACAGGAGCAGGCTTCAACCCCAGAAGTGTCAGCAGAGATCTGACACACGCAAGGCACAAGCCCTGCCCAGCCAAGCTGGAGAAGTCTTGGTTTACTAAACTGAGAGAATGTCTACCCTGAAAAACAGATAAAAGAGAAATGCATTCTGAAGCAAGTCTTCCTCTCCCCCAAAGTCAGGGGTTGGTTTGTTGGGGGGGGTGGGGATACCTATAGAACAAGGTCTTTTGAATATTCCTTGTTGGTTCGGTATTGTGTTCCAAGGAACTGAAAACTAATTATTGTTTTATCTTGAGTGGTGTGGGTGGAATTGCTTGTGTAAGAATTTTTCTTTCCAGTGTATCTATGTATATATGTTTACTTCAGGTATTTGCCCTGAGAAAAGCAGCTGGGAGCCCTTATCTTCCTGGACTGACAACAGTAAGATGGTATGATAATGACCAAGCTTTGTTGGTTAGCTCTATGGACTGAAGATGAAGGATTGCTGTTTGTAAATCCATTCAACCAGCATTTATGAAGCGCAAGGCTTGGCTAGACACTTTTACAGGTTTGGTTTTGGTAGAAAAGTGCAAATAGTCATGAAAGCTAAAGGGGAGGGGTTTGGGAATGGTTAGGCTGAGACACAAGGAAAAGGGATATGACATGGTTGATACCTCAGATTCCCTTTCCCCCATGGAGTTTCTTGAAACTTTGCACATGCTGCTGCCTCTAACATCTGGCTTCCCTGAAGTGCCAGGAAGCACAAATGCTGAGCCTTATGGAGGAAAAAGGGTTTGTCAAGCAGGTGACTCAGGGCAGCAATATCAGCAGCCCTGGGCCTTAACATTACGAGACTCATTCTCCTTCAAAAGGTAACCTTGGAAACCTCAGGTAGGAAGGCTGTCAGGTAGTCCATTATGTTGAGTTAGTAGCTATTATTTGAGTGTGAGTGTACCTCTTAAAAATAAAAAATAAAAATAAAAACCATAATCAATTCTAGTCCACGCAAGATAACTTTGAGCATTTAAATTTTCTAAAACCTAAGCCCTTAACACTTCATTCCCACCATACAACCTTTACATTTTGTTTGGCAGTTATTAGAACATTGTGCAACACAATCTCCATCTGTTTCCTATCACCATCCTTGCTGCTGTGAAAATTCCCATGCCTGTTTCGGTGGGTATTTTTGTTTGAACATGGATTCACACCATTTGCCACTTGCCATAGGAGCAAAGGAGATTTGAATCTCGAGGGACATGCAATGAGATATAATGGAAAAAGTACTAGAGTAGCAGTTAGATTACCTGACCAACTTCATATCTACTCTTTCTATATTCTCTCTTCTTTTTTCTCCCAGTAAAATATAAGCCCTTGAAGATAGGGATGATTTTATCTTCTTATCTCCAGCAGCTGCCACAGGGCAAAGAGTCTTGAGCAAATCATTTAAGTCTGTTTCCTCATCTGGAAGATATTGAGGTTAGACTAAATTACCACCAAAGCTTTTTTGAGCTCTAAATTTATAATAGTATTCATTTAGTGTTTATTGAATTGAATTTTGGGCCTTCATCGGATCACTGGCATCTTTTGGCCTCAAATTCTTCATCTATAAATTGGAGAGATAAGACTAGATGATCACCAAAGTCCCTTCTAGCTCTAATTCTAGAATCTCAGTGAATCTCAGCATGGAAAAGATAGTGGTTTCAACCCAGAGAGTATCTTCCTTACACTGGGGCTGGAGAATGGTCAGGCTTGATTGCTTCTTAGGTTAGCTGTTACTGGAGACAGTGCTAATATTCCCATACTGCCTTGTCATCTAAACACTTGGCCTCTTAAAAGAATTGTTGAAAGTGATACAAAAAGTTATCGGTAAAAATATTTTTAAAAGGAAGAAAGAAGGAAAGAGAAAAAAAAGAAAAGGAAGGTAGGTAGGTTAGAAGGAGAAGAAATACCATTTCTTTTAAAAAATTTTTATTAAAGCTTTTTATTTATAAAATATATGCATGGGTAATTTTTTAACACTGACCTTTCAAAACCTTGTATTCCAAAATTTCCCCTTCTTCCCCCCCACTCTCTCCCCTAGATGGCAGGTAATCTAATACATGTTAAATATGTTAAATATATGTTAAGTCCTATATATGTATACATATTTATACAATTCTCTTGCTGCACAAGAGAAATCAGATCAAGAGGGGAAAAAAACTAAGAAAGAAACAAAATGCAAGCAAACACCAACAGAAAAAGTAAAAATACTATGTTGTGGTCCACACTCAGTTTTCACAGTCCTCCCTGTGAGTGTAGATGGCTCTCTTCATCACAAGACTGTTGGAAAGAGTCATATCCATCAGAATTGATCATCATATAATTTTGTTGTGTACAGTGATCTCCTGGTTCTGCTCATTTCACTTAGCATCAGTTCATGTAAGTCTCTCCAGATCTCTCTGAAATCATCCTACTGGTTGTTTCTTACGGAACAATAATATTCCATAACATTCTTATACCATAATTTATTCAGCCATTCTCCAATTGATGGCCATACATCCATTTTCCAGTTTCTAGCCACTACAAAAAGGGCTGCCACAAACATTTTTGCACATGTGGGGCCCTTTCCTAAGATCTCTTTGGAATATAAGTGAAAACATTGCTGGGACAAAGGGTATGCACAGTTTGATAACTTTTGGAGCATAGTTCCAAATTGCTCTCCAAAATAGCCGGATCCAATTCATAACACCACCAACAATGTATTAACATCTCAATTTTCCTACATCCCCTCTAACATTCATCATTATCTTTTCCTGTCATTTTAGCTAATCTGAGAGGTAGGTAGTGATATCTTAGAATTGTCTTAATTCGCAAGAAATACCATTTCTTAAAGCATTGGTCTCCAAAGTGAGGGCTATAGTATGACCTCAAATCATGAATAATCAGCCCATCTTCCCCCCAGTAGCCAGGTACAGGGCTTTTTTCTAATACAATCATGCTTTCTGACTCTTTCAGAGAGGTTGTTCTGTGGAGAGCCCAAATAGAAGAAGGATTCTTTAACTTCAAATCTTCAGCTTGACAAACTTCCAAACTCTCTCTTTCTATCCCAGGGTATCCCTTTTAATAGATATCCCCAACAGCAACTGCATTGGTTGCAGTGAAAATTCTCTGCCCCTCATGGTATAACTTCACTCGACTCCTCTGATCAATTCATGGTTGATCCTGCATTAGTATCCCATGGTTGGTCCTGCATTGACCAGTTCCCCACTACATTGTCTGGCAAATAAGAATTTCATTTCCCTTTTCATTTTCACATAGTATTGCACTCTACATTTGGATGGGTATCATCACCATCCTTCTAGTCACCCTGGTTGGAAACTTTGATGTCATCCATGACTTCTTATTCTTACCTACCC
>JAJPUD010014506.1:0-40478 GCA_023553655.1 Myrmecobius fasciatus | reverse complement strand
AGGACAAGCTCTGGGCTTAGTCAGGAAGCCCTGAGTTCAACCAACCTCAGACACTTACTTGCTGTGTGACCCTGGGCAAGTCCTCCGCTGACCTCAGTTTCCCCAGGTATAAAATGGGGACCATAATGTACCTAGCTCACAGGGTTGCTGTGAGGACCAAATGAGATAATACTGGTAAAGTGTTTAGTACAGTGCCTGACACTGAGTAGAAACTTAACAGATGCTTGTTTCCTTTCTGGGGATACAAACAGAAAGGCAAGTTAGTTTGGGGGGTAGGTGGGAAAGAGCCACCCCAGAGGAGATTTAAGGGCAGGGCAGTGGGTTGCCCTAATTGATCCTGAAGGTCTCCTTTGACTTAGGGGCTGTAACTCCCGGGGATCTCCTTGCTCCCATCCATAGACTCAACAATCAGTGCCAGGGGTGAAGGGGCTGCTGATTGAGGCTTCTCCTGGGAGAGTTACTCCATCTCCCTCCCTCACGCTGCCAGGAATAAAAGGGCTTTTCAGACGTCTCTCACACTCACTGGGGGCACACGTTGGGGATGAGCTCAGGTGCCCAAATGCCTCTGCAATACAGCCGAGGGCCCTCAGGGGGCACGCTGACTCACTCACTAATGACACCCAGCTAATTATGGGCTACCAGGTTCAAAGCCAGCTGCAGCATTCCCACTGGAATCTCTCCATCGGCCCCACACAGGACCTGAGCCACCCAGTCACACTCCAGCAGGACTGGACAGCGTGGCCAGTTCCCGAAGGTCCTCAGGACTCACCTTCACCTCCAAGCCAATAGGACTCTTGCAGAAGGAAATACCAAGGAAGTGGTGTTCCATAGTCCCCTGGAAAATACACATAAACACACATAAACAAGGAGGTGTAGACTAAATGTTCTCACTGGTACCCCACCCAACTACATTCTTGTAGCGCCTGGGCTTATCTATGGGAATCTCAGGCTGTAATTATAGATATTTATAGTTTCGATAGCCATAACACACCAGAACTACAGCCTCCCACAAGGACTGACCTCTTTGCAAACTTCCATCAAAAGAACCTTGGTTTTCTCATATTTTCAAAGTTGGGGTGCTGCAGGAGCAATTTGGTACAGTGGGAAGGGTCCCAGGTTAAATCATAGCCCAACCACACGCTATCTGTGAGGCCTTGCCCAGATTACCACCTCTCAGGACCTCAGTTTTCTCATATGTAAAATGAGGGGGCTCAAGGAGATTGTCTCTGAGGGGCACATGGTGCCCATAGGAATGGATGCCCCAAAGTTGGACATTGTCACCTAGCCAATCATTCTGTTGCCTTCATGGAACTACTTAGTGGAAGGTAAGAGAGAATCGAGATTGGAGTGGTCTGCTCATCAAAGTTGTAAGTAGGCAATTCTATGCCTAAGACAAGACCCAGAGAACACACTGGGGGCAAGAATCAAGAAAGGTGCCCTCAAAAACCTCTTTCATACAAATTAGGCTGGGGATTAGAAAAGAACCTGGGGAAAATGTCCCAGGGAAGGGGGCAAACCACGTAGTACTTCCTCATGTATGTGTAGAGACCCTTGGATATACTTATTGGGAAATGGGAGGAAGCAGGCGAAGTGGGCCAGAAGGCAGGGAGAGGGGAGAGGCAGTTGTCCCGGAGAGGAAGTGGGCCATCTTGTAGCTTCCCATACTAACTAATTATTCTTATTAATGATGTTCTAAAGCCTGAGGTCATCACTGTGCAGCAGGATCCACTGCTGCTCCTTGGCTCTGTCTCAATGGCTCTTCTGTACTTACCAAGATTTGCCTAAAATGCTCAAAAACCCATGAGTTTTACATTCACAGAAACCAGCCCCCAGTCTAAAGTCTAGAGTCCAGAGTCAGTCTCTCCACCTGGTGACCTGTATCCTTTAATGAGACCCAATGAATTAGGCAAGAGATCAATGGGGAAAATATCCAGTCACTATTTAAGCACAAAAGCTTATTTTTAGATGACTTAAATGCCACTTAAATCAAGGTAGGTCTTTTCCATCTGCAGGAAAATGCTATTTTTAAAGAGTTAAATAATACTTTTAATTTTAAAAAAAAGTTTTCATTGTGCTGGACAGCATTGACAAAGTAGCTGTGCTGCAGGCAGGAGAAATCAATCAACATTTATTAAGTGTCTATTGTATGTCACTGTGCTAGGATACGTAGGGGTTTGGGAAATGGAGGGTTTTAGGAATCTTAGGCCTTCTGGCTTTATTAGCTATCATTAAGGCATCTGGCAACTTTGCCTCTGTTGAACTAGACTCACCAACAACACAAAGAGCCTGTCTCCAAATTCCCTTCCTAATCTACTTTGTGATGAGTGGTAAATCCCTTCACTTATCTGGAACTTAATTTTCTTATCAGTAATATCCATTGCACAGTCCCTAAATCAAATAGGACCTTCAAAATCAATTAGCACAACCCATTGCCCATTCTTAGATCTCCTTTGTGATGGCTCTTCCCCACCTCCCAAAACTTTTCTATTTGTATCTCCAGAAAGGAAACAATTAGCTAACCATGGAAGTTCCTTCCTTTCCTAAGACTAAATAAAATTCTCTAAGATTCTCTCCTGTTAACATGGGAGAATGGCTCTCTCATGGGCTATATTTGCCTTTGGGTTTCCTGTTCCAGATAGAATCGTTTGACAAGTACCCTACCATGAAATGTGAGGAACAGTGAAATGGGTGGAAGGGAAAGAGGGAGAAATGGAAGAACCCAGAATATATGTCTTCTCTGAGAGAAGTAAGATTATCATGAAACAAAAATAATTCTATCCATCTATTTCTGCTTCTACAGTGATGGTGGCAGAACTGGAAAAAAAAAAAAACGGAAAGAGTACAAAAAATCACTGTTATCTGACCATCTATGGACACAAATTTAACTACTGGTTCTCTACAGGTAAGATTCTTGTCCAATGCCTAAGAAGTAGACATACTGCTGAAAGAAATCTCCACTTTGCCAACACCTTTATAAATTAAAATAGAAGTGGGGGTGGCTAAGTGGCACTATGGATAGAGTGCTGGGCCTGGCAGCAGGAAGACCCCTCTTTGGGAGTTTAAATCCAGCCTCAGACACTTCTTAGCTGTGTGATTCTGGGCAAGTCACTTACCCTTCTTTGCCTGTTTCTGCATCTATAAAAAGAGCTGGAAAAGGAAATGGCAAAGAACTCTAGTGTCTTTGCCAAAAAGACCTCAAGGGAGGTCACCAAGGTCAGACGTGACTGGAAACAACTAAATAATATCACCCCCATAAGAACTAAAGGGAAGCATGGCTAGGAGGTTCTCCTTTAAAGAGACAAAAAAAGGGAGTTTGAGAAGATTGTTTTATCTTGTGTCCAAAGGACACAAGAAACAACATTTTATCTAGGGAGAGCTTTACTTACCTGGAATTACCTGGTCAAAATACCAGGCCAGGAAGCCATAAAGGATGGCATCAATCAGCATCATTTTGACGGAAAGCAAGAAACTGAACTCATCGCCTTCCATGGGGCTCTTGCCAATGTTGCCCCACTGCAGTCCGACACCTTGCTCTTCATAGCGAGACAAATACTCAGTGCCAAACCCAAACGCCACAGGAGACAGCAGGCTCTGGGCAAGAGAGTCACAGATATTAGGGCAGGCCTCCCAGGACCTGTAGGACAATCCTTTGTGTAACACAATGGCAAACGCAAGTCTGCAGAGAGTAGAAAGATGGCCAGGCGAAGGTCTGTGTGCTTCCCTCCAGGGTCAATCAATGAACATTTATTAAGTGCTCACTGAGTGCTGGGTACTGCATCAACAATGAATGGCTGGAGAAAAATGTGACAGGCAGCCTCAGGCCTCTGAAATTCTGCCCAGCTCCTGCCTGGCCATCTCTTCACCCAGTTAATAGAAGCCAGAAGCCTTGGGTTGAAGGCACCTAGCTAAAGCAGTGACTGGAGTGTTGAGCCCATAGTCTGGAAGACCCGACTTTAAATCCAGTCTCAGACATTTAGTGGCCAGGTGATTGTGGGCAAGTCACTCATCTCTGTGTCTCAAGATTTCTCATCGTAAAATGGGCATAGGGCACCTGCCTCCCAGGGTTATTATGAGGACAAAAATGAAGTATTTGTAAAGCACTTCACAAACTTTAAAATGCTATACAAATGCTGGCTGGCTGTTGTTATTAATCTTAGTATTATTTGGTCCTGCCACAGACATTTACCAGATTGTGACTTTGAGCACGGCTCCCCAATTCCTCTGGGCTTCAGCTGCCTTAGCTGCAGACTCACCATGTAAGGATTGCTTCATTCTTTGTACTAGTACATTCCTAGTGCCTAGCACTGTGCTTGGCACATAATAGGCACATTAATATGGGTTGATTGATGGTTTGAGGAGATTGACTCCCCAGTTTTTGTGGTTCTGGATTGAAGATCCTAGGAGTCACATTGAATCTATGACACTGAATACTGGAAACAGCAGAGCAAACTGCCCAGAGAATCAGCCTTGGAATCAGGACTCATATGGGCTGGGCAATCCTGATCAGGTCAGTTTTCCTCCTGCTACTCTAGGCAACCCTCTAGGACTGCTAAGTTGCAGACAAGTTGCTTGGCAGAAGGAATTTCCACGTTGGTATTTTCTCAGGAACTTCCAGTTCTAGGATTCTTCCCAACTTCCTTCCCTCCTCTCCCCACAACAAAACAACAGCAAAAACACACCAAAGTAAAGCAGAGCGCTCGGGCCCATCAGCTGCTTCACCATTGCCCCTTCTTCCTACATCCTGCAGATACCAAAGAATATCCGGTCCAGTTCTAGATGAGATGAGAACACTATGAAGGAAGGAAGGCCATGTGCCCTATACTGGGGAGAGAGAGCTACTGGATGCTGTCTCATTGTCTCACTGGCACAGGGTGTGATGGTGAGGGCAGCTGGACTATGTGATGGACCACATAAGGGGCATAGCCTGGCATGCCCCAGACCATGCTCCATGACAAGCCCAGGATCTCTAGCTTCTAAATGGTGCTTTCCAGTTTGCAAAGCATTTCACAAATATTTGACCTCACAACAATCCTGTAAGGTAGGGAGCTATTAATAACCTCATCTTACAGATGAGGAAAGGGAGATGGAGGGCTTGACCAGCATTACCAGGCTAATGAGCATCTGAGGCAGGGATTGAACTTCAGCCTTTCTGACCCTAGGTCCAGCACTCTAACCACTTCATGTTTCTAGAAAAAAAAGAAACCAAGCAGAGAGGGAAGGGAAAGGACAACCACAGCTTTATTCAGGGGACAGCAGGTTTGTCAAAGAAGCTCTTTCAAAAATGGTGCCAATTTAAAATTGTCTTTTATTCTCCAGGACAAGAGCTGCATTTCCACTTGTTGAAGAGCTGACTGAGTGGAATGCTGTTCCCCACTGCCCAGAATTTACACAGCAGCTCACATGTGATTTGTTAGAACTGCCACCGTAGGAGCAGCCGTGGCTACAGATTTGAGACTTCCAAGTTTTGGAAAATGGCCGTTCAAAAAAAGCCCCCTAGTAAGTGTTTGCTCACCTTTTGCCACCTTCAGACTAAAGATCACTGTGTTTGTTTGCTCAGGAGGGTGAATTCCCCATGGTCTCAACACAGGAAATTTGGAAGGCAAGTGGGATCTCTTTAATTAGGGGTCCACTAAGCCCCTGGCCTATATCACCACTCATCTACGCTCATTATACATGTTTCTCACTTACTAAAAGGCCTTGGATGTTTTGAGAAACTTAGTGGGACTTAGAGGCTCTTGCTTCAGGAACACAGTAGTATATCACCATTAAATCAGGGAAAGGAAGCAATAAAGGAAAAGGCCATTCTGGATCTTTAAATGCGCTCCATAGGCCACAAAATTGATCTGAATTTTGCAAATTGTTTCTGGTTCAGTTTGATCTAGCAGGTCAGGATAAGGCCTCAAAACAAGACATTTATTTCGACCTTCTCCATTTTTAGCTTTTAGCCCTATGTTTCTTAAAACCAAGTGGCCAAACTAGGGTAGGGCTATCAGGATTTTGTTCCAGGGCACCAATTTTAAAGAACACTGTTCAACACAAAAGTGATTCAGCAGCACAGAAACAGCAGAACTTAGCTTCTAGTCAGTAAATATAATCAGTGTGAGTAGGAGGCTACCAGAAAGAAGGCTGGGATGAACTCTTTCTCTATCATTCTCTTTTCTCCCTTCCCTTCCCAGAGTATCCTTGGTTTTTCATACCTCTCCCACCTTTCTCAAATGTGGGTGTTTTTCTTTCTGTTTGGTTTGTTTGTGGTACTAGCTTTAAGTGGAAACTACTTACTTAGGTAAGCTGCTCTTACGTGATACTTCTGGGTTAATCAGTACCAAGGAGCCTTCTCAGAGAATAGTCGTGAGGCTATCACCAGGACATTTCCCATCACATTGGGGAAGGAGGAGGTCACTTACCATCACCATCTTCATCTGGGTTGTCATATGTTCCTGCCAAGCAAAGCAGAGGATATGGGGCAGGTAGAGGGTGAAGTACAGGACGCCACTGCAAGCTGCTGCCAGGTTGGCCTTGGAGAAGAAGGCACTGAAGAGGAAGCACTGCATGATGGTGGCCACGGAGAATGCCAAGAGGAACAGCAGGAGGATGACCGGATCACTGTAGTGCAGGACCTGGCCATGCTGCAACCAAAGGTGTCACAGAGACATCAGTCACCCAATTCCACTACGTATCGCCAGATGCCTCAATAGTTCCCTCCCACCAATCTCTTGTCCATGCTTGAGAATGTATTCTTAGAGACTAAGAAGACAGCATGTCTTATACCCCCCAGGTATGTCAGGCTAAGGCTAGCAGATCCCTTAGTTCAGGAGTTCTGAGCTGGAGTGGAGCCAAAGTTGTTTGGGTATCTACAAAGTCTGACACCTGCATAGTGAGCCCCAGAAACAGGGAGCCAACAAGCTCCCTGCAAACCAGCCCAGGTGGGAAGGGTAGCAAATGAAAGCTTCCCTGCTATTCAGCAGAGAAATGGGGTCAAGGAGGGACAACTGCCCTTTTGGATTGGTTCAGATAAGGAGACTTCATCTTAAAAAATACTTAAAAATAAATAAATAAAATCTGTACCAGATCTAAGTTTATAATCCAAGGAAATATATGACTTAAGAAATACATTACCCAAATTATTAGTCATTAATTCAACCAGTCAACAAACATCAACTGCCTGTCAAATGCTAATCATCTATGAGGCAGCTGGGTGGTACAGTGGATAGAGATCTGGTTGTGGAGTTCATATCCTATTTTAGACAATTCCTTGCTATGTGACCTTGAGCAAATCTCCAAAGCATTATTTGCCTCAGTTTCTTCAACTGTAAAATGGGAATGATAATAGCATCTACCTCCCAGCATTGTTATGAAGACCAAATAAGATATTATTTCCTGCCTTTGAGGAATTTGTCTATATTCTTTCTCTGGACAGAGCATCAGCAGATTTACTGCCTAGATTTCTTTCTTAAGGACCATTCTTTAAACCTTAATCACTCTGGATCTCACAGAGTGGCTGACATTAGGTTTCAGGCCATTTCCCACTTGCTCACTGTTTGGATCCTGATTAGTTGGGAGTAAATGTACACAGCAATTGTTTCTATTTTGGCCAGAAATCCTGAGGGTTTTCTCTACCAATTCTCCTCCATTTACTTACATACACACACACACACACACACACACACACACACACTCACACACAAATTTTTTTAAAGGCCATTCTCTACCTCATTTCTTAGCTGGCCTTATTCACTAATTGGACATTGCCTCAGTCAAACTGAAACTTGTTAAAGACTTTAGCTTAAAAAGGCCAAGGCCTTCTACTGTATCCAGGGCCATCTCCAATCATCCTGATCTATGTCTGGCCACTGAGCCCAGACAGTTTTTGAGGAGAAATTGAGGCTGGTGACTTTGCACAACCCTAGCTCACTTAAATATAACTCATTTGCATGCCACATCAGCTATCTCTGAAGTCATGGTTCTCTTAACAAAGGACAAAAGAAGAAGAAGTCTATATTCTACTTTGACATCTTAGTGTGAACCGGGTCATTTCGACCCAGGAGGCAGTTGAGTATAGTGAAAACTAGTTTAAGAGTCTGAAGTTCACAGCCTGTTTCTGATACTCCCCATTTGGGTGACCTTGAACTAGTCACTCAAATTCCCCGGAATTTCTTCATTATAAAATGAGGATAGATCTACTCATTGGTTATAATAATATCATATCATATCACATTAACACATGATATGATATGATATTAACTTATAATAATAACAAGATATTTAATAACTATATTATAATACAAGACACTATATTTCCTAACATATTAATGTCATGTATTATAAAATAATAATTTGAATTTTTATAATACTTGAATGCATACAGATCAGTTTCCTCACAAAGACCCTGTGAGAAAAGTAGAATAGGTTTTTCCCCATTTTACAAGTCAGGAAGCTGAGGATTAGAGTAGTTAAGTCCTTCACCGGAGGTCATACAGTTGGTAAGCATCAGAACTGGATCAAAAGCCAAGTCTCTCTGCTCCAAATCTAATCCTTTCCCCCAATTCACACAGATTTTTTAATATTTCATAACATCTTACATTATACCATGGGACCTCAGTGAGTAAATCAGGTCATTTAGAATTTGGTCAGATCATAGACTTAGAGTTGAAGGGAACCTTAGTTCAATCAGAGGGGTTAATTGACTACTGTCACATAGATACAGAGCAGAGATTTGGACTGAGATCCTCTTACTACTGATTCACTACACCTTCCCAAGCTCAAATAATCCAAAACAACTCTCTGAAACATAAGGATGCCATTCTGATAGCTTTCATGCTTGATAATGGATTTGGTTACAAAGTAAGAAGCATTTTAATTACAAAGAAATGAACCACTGGCCCAGCACTGATATGGAATTGGCCAGTGTTAATTGCATCTTTATTGACTGTAAACTCCTGGAGGACAGAGATTGTTCAACTATGTTTCCTAAAACCTGTACAGCCAAGCTTCTGGAAACAAACTTTCACAATTGCTGTTGAGTCTTTTATGAGAGCATTAGGGAACCACCAGAGTTTATGGGTTTGAGAGTGACATGGGACCATTTTGGAAGGAGGAGTTAAAAAACATCACTCCCTGGAAATAGGGATAAATAGAAAGACAGTAACAGTAACTCATTGATGGAGATCTGCAAAGTGCTTTATGTACTTGATCTCATTTGATGCCCTGAAGCAGTTGCTAGCGTTTCCTCCATTTCATAGATGAGAAAACTGAGGCTCAGAGAAGTTACATAGTATATGTAGAGGCAGGATTTGAATTGAGATCTTCCTGACCAGATCCTATCCAGTGATATAGTCATTTGCTTCCTAGGTAAGGATGCTAGTCTCATCACTGAATTGAGTAAACAAATGTTCTTAGTTCAAATACCACGGTAGGAGGTTACTTTGGGGAAGAAAGTCACCTGGAAACATGTCAAATTCAGGGAAATATCCTCAGCAGAAAGGTACATTTATTGAGAAAAGCCTCAAATATGTAAATGGATTAACAGACATTTACACAGTATCTGGGATGTGCCAGGCCCCATGCTTCCTGTCAAAGATCCAAAGGGAGAACAAAAGCAGTTCCTGTCCACACAGGGCTAACCGTGGGAGACAGCCTTTCACACATAGGGAGACACAAAGGAGATGCCAGGGACAGTGACAGGAGGAAGGCGAGGGGGTCATCCTGGAACTGGGTCGTGAAGAAAAATAGGGATTTTAAGAGGAAAAGGCGAGGGCTAGCAGGACAACAGCAGAGAGGAGGGAGGATGGCCGACATACAAGGAACTGTCTAAGAAAAACCGTGATCAGAGAAGGGGAGAAATGTGGAATAAGCCAGCAAAGGTGAGGACAGGTTGTGAAGGGCTCTGAATGCCAAATACCAGTTTACCTTTGACCCTAGAAGTGACAGGAAGCCAGGGGAGTGATATATATGGTCAGTATTGTGCTTTGGTAAAGGCATTATGGGCAACTGCCTGGAGGATACACTCAATGGGAGGAATTTGAGAGAGGAAAACCAAGGCTGCTGGGGTAGTTCAGGAAAGAGTGGGTGGATGTTGGAAAAGCTGTGAAAGCAGCAGGTTTGCTGAGTGATAGGATATAAGGGGTGAGTAAAAAGGAGTGGATAAGACTGAGATCTTGGACCTGGGTGATGCCTTTGACAGTGAGAGGGAAGTTTGGAAGAAGGGTCGATTTGGGTGAAA
Source organism: Myrmecobius fasciatus (assembly GCA_023553655.1). Taxonomy (NCBI): domain Eukaryota; kingdom Metazoa; phylum Chordata; class Mammalia; order Dasyuromorphia; family Myrmecobiidae; genus Myrmecobius; species Myrmecobius fasciatus. The sequence goes on along the minus strand of JAJPUD010014506.1, from coordinate 30,259 downwards.
GCTGAGGTCAGAGCTAACCAGGCCATCGGTAAAAGAATGGTCTATCCAATCAGAGAAAGCACTATGACATGGAACCTCAGGTTTTAGCTATTCAAAATACTTCTACAAAAACAAATCTTAAGTACAGTCTTAAGCTTATTTGAATCTTCACAGCTATCTGAGGCCAGATTTTAGCAGTAGAAGAGGAGTCTAACTGATTCCCAGCACTTTATCAACTGAACAACCTGACTGACTTCATAGATATATATAACACATATTTTCTAAATATATACATTACATACATAAATATAATATATTATATAATATATAATACAAATAAAATATAAATCATATATTTATATGTGTATACACACACACATATATACACACATAAAAAAATCACTGTACTTTATGATAGAACATAGAAACAGTGGTACCTCTTCTTAGGTTTAGGGGAAATCAGTTTCTCTGACTTTTTTCTCATTCCAAGGAAATTCTTCACATAAAGCAAAGATTATCTACCTAAAAAGAAAACTCTTCAAATAAAGACACAGCAACAGAGAACATCTAAGGTCCCATTTGAGTGCTAAAGTTTTATGATTCCATGGAATTAAAATAAAAAAGAAAGCTCTAACTGGTTTAAGGCAGATATTCTCTGTCCATTCTTGGCTAATTTAGCTTTCCATATACCATTTGCTAAAATGATGTCAGCACTAATTTTCTCTTAATAATAGTTGGAATAACCAAAAGGAATTCCCATTGTTCTTGCTTCCTGCCTTCCTCCAGACTGGTGGAGCTGAGGAGGGAGTGGTTAGGGAAAGATGGCAGAATCAATCAAAGGAAAGCTATTTCCATTTGGAAAGCTCTGTTTCTGGCTGCAATCAAATGACATTCCAATTCCCAAAAGAAACATTGCATGTGTGGCAAGGAACTTCTAGTGAACTTTTCTTCCCCTAGTTTCCTCAAAGCTTTGGGATCTTAGTGTTTATCAGCAACTACCAGGGCAAAGTCTTATTACCAATTCAGATATTTGTTCAAATGTTTTTAAGTCAGTCAGCAAGCATTCACTAAGCTTTTATTATGCTGAGAAAACTCAGAATTTGGGTAAAGGAAAGGATGGGATAAAAGGTCGGAAGGAAGGAACAAGGGGTCCCCAGAGAGTAAGAGCTACCCTATTGGGAGGCCCAAATAACAAAGATTCTCCACTCATCTATGAGGTTGTCTCATAATCACTTAGAAATTTCAAACCCGATGCAATGTTAACTTTAATTATACCTTAATTTAAAATTAATTTAATATTAATTTCAAGCCTAGTTCAAGCTAGATAACTAGCTAGACTAGCCTGAGTGTTAATAAATTATGAGCTTTTAAAAAAACCTTATTACGGAACTTAAAATAAAGCCATTATCTCCCTAGATCTCTGTTATAATCCTGGGGGAAATGTCTTAAAGCAACCTTTAAAAAAAACAAACATTAAAGGTAATGGGATTAGTTTGGCCCTATGAGAAAAGAATTGTCTTTTTCTTAGTTTGGGTGCATAGGATTCTAGCTTTCTGAACTGGAAGTAACCTTAGAGATACTTTTGTTCAACCCTGATAGTTACAGAAGAATGTTCAGTATAGCAAAGTAAAGCTGCTGGTCAAGATTACTCAGATAGGAAGTGATAGAACCAGATTTCAAACCTGAGGCTTCTGGCTCCAAAACAAATGATTATTCCACTGTTCCCAAGTGCAGTCTGACACAAGATCAGAAGCAGAAATTTGATATTAATAAGATCCAGACACAGTAATCAGACTTTAAGTAACTGGGGGTGAGAGGCTTCTAGCAGGAGACCATCATATTCAAGTGAGCAATGATTCCATAGAATGACTCAGGGAGAATATAGGAACAAAAGATCATAGATTTTGTACTAGAAGGTACTTCAAAAGCCAACTATATTCTACCTCTCTCATTTTACAGATGAGTAAACTGAGATGTCAAGAAATTGAGTAACTAATCCTAGGTCACATAACTATCTTGAATTGTCTAAGGTGTGATCTGAACTCAGATCTTTCTGATGCCAAGTCCAGTGCTCTATCCACTATACTTGCATTTGCAGAACTTTTGCTTGAGACCAAGCCTGGAGTAGCATTTAACAAATGCTTGAAAAGTTTTTTTTTTAATTCAAGTTTTATTTTTTTTCTAGATCTGCATTTTCTCTCTCCTATATCCTTTTCCTTCCAATACACCGAGAAAGCAAGAAAAACAAAATCCAAAACATGTATAGTCAAATAAAACTAATTCTTTTCATTGGCCTTCATAGTCAACGTAAAATAACAAAACCAAAATTGGATTTGGAGTCCATAGACTCTCTACCTTTAGTGGGGAGGATTTAACAATGACCTGAAGACAATAATGACCTTGCAGGTCCCTTCCACCTATAAGTCTGTCGTCCAGTTGTGTCAGGTGGAAGACAAAGACACTATGAATATCTTGTTTGGAGGGGCTCTTTTATTGGATGGTAGCCACGAGATAAAGCAAGAGGGTGCTGCATCACTTGATAGCTAACTCACCCAGGGCAAGTTTTTTAACTTTCTCACCATCAGTTCCCTCATCTGAAAAACAGGGATAACAATGGCACTAACCTCAAGGAGTTGTAAGTTTCAAATGAGATAACATATTCAAAGCATTTTTGTAAGCCTTATAATACAACATAAATCTTAACTATTATTAATCAATCAACAAATATTTATTAAACTCCTATTAAGTGGCAGACACTGCTCAACATTGGGAATACAAAAAGAGAAAAACTGTGCCTTCAACAACAACAATAATAGCTATTATTATTATTATTTCTTTAGGTAAACTCCAAGGGCAAGGTCTCCACATTCTAATTATTAAAACAGGAATGACTTCTTCAGACAGAAAAATGTCTTTAGTAGGAAATTGAGAATAAATATGAACTTGATAATCACATCACACAGGACACTCTCCACCAAACTAAGCCAGTAATTGAGAAATTCCCTCCAAGAGGAAAATTTTTTGCAATTATCTCTCCCATACTTGGAAATGAAAATCTTAGGATAGTCAAGTGCTCCAAACTTGGTTCTATTTAACCAAAGTTAGGCATTTTGTAGAATGCACAGTTAATCTATTTAAGCTCCAAAATGTTGTCTTAGGGTGGATGGGGCCTAGTGCTTTCTTGATTTATTTCCTATTATTCCTTCTAATTCATTCACCAATTGATCAAACTTCTCTTCTCCATGAAAGGCATTCTCCTGCCATCACACTCTTATACAGAATCTGCTCCATGCCCAGAGTGCTATCTCCTATCACCCTTTAGAATTCCTACTTCCATCAAGTCACAAGTCAGATGCCATCTCTTTTTGTACAGAATTTTTCTGATTCTCCAAATTATGAGTGACTCCCTAGAGTTTGTTTCCCATCGAAATTACTATAAATTGCTTACTTACATAGTATAATGAAAAGAACAGTGTTCTTGAAATTAGAGTATTTGAGCTCAAATCCCACTTGTACTGATACGTGTGAATCTCAAGGAAATTAGCTTAATTTTCCTGGGCCTCAGTTTTCTTCTCTATAAAATGAAGGGCTTGGGACATATGGCTCTTGAGGTCTGTCCATTCAAGTTCTAAATCTATGATCTCCGTGTTGCTTTCTGGAGGGATGAGACCTACATTTTCAGACAGGACTGCTGGATTGATTTTATTTGCTTGACTCTCCTTAGTTGTTATAAGGTGAGTTGAGGTTCTGGAGGTTAGGGAAGGGGAGAATTAGTAATCAATGAAAGACTTTTTTTTTCTTTTTAAAGAAATGTCATTTGCTCAAGGTCACACAGGTAATAGAATTTATGTTCTCTATACCCAGGATCAGGATTTTTTTTAAAAATTAATTAAAGCTTTTTATTTACAGAACATATGAGTGATTTTTCTACATTGACACTTTGTAAAATTTTTTTTGTTCCAAATTTTCCCCTCCTTCCCCCACTAGATGACAGGTAGTCTAATACATGTTAAATATGTTAAATTATATGACAAATCTAACATATGTATACATATCTATACAGTTATCTTACTGCACAAGAAAAATCAGATCTAGAAAGAGAAAAAAAAAACAACCTAAGAAGGAAAACAAAATGCAAGAAAATATTCACGGGTTTTTTGTTTTTTGTTTTTTTTTTTATTCTGTACCATATAATCTTCTGCCTATGCTGGTTAACAGGGGCAGATAAAGGACCAAACTTGTGATTTCACTGATGTAGGAAACTCCCCAAAGAGGAAACACTGTCTGTCAATGCAGGCTGGTATTTTCTCTGCAATTTATAATCTGAACTTCCTCTAACACTGACAAGTGGTTTACTCAGGGTTACACAGTCAGTGTGTACATATGCTGGTGTATATCATGAGCAAGATTTGAACTCAGATCTCTCTAACTCTAAGTCCATGCCTCTGTCCATTTATGCCATGCTATTTCCTGTATATTCTTATTAAACTGAGTTTAATTGGATAGGTTAAAAGGAGTCTGTCTCTAGGATGGTAGCTGAACCCAAAGGAGTGACATAGTCTTCCTGCTTTGGTGGGGCTGAACAATCTGCATGGCATTCCCAAATTTGTCTTAAGGAGGCTGCTAATGGTGCAAGCCCATTTATAGAAGGAAGGGAAGGGAGGATCTAGGGAAGTATGGGACATTTGAATCTCTCCTAATCCTTACCGTGATGAAGGTCGTTAAAAGGAATGTGCTCATCGCCATGACAGAGAAGCTGTCCAGGAACCAGGTGCACCAGATTACAGCATTGGAGACACCCCTGTTTCTCAAGGTCTCCTTTAGCCTCATCTCCTTCTCCAGCACGATGCTCTTCACTAGCATAGAGACCGAGTAGATCCAGGCCAGCACCATGAAGATTGGGAAGCAGCGATTCAGAGTAATCATAAAGCTGCTGACACCAAGGAAGAATGGAGGCCCACCACGGACCAAGGCCATGGGAGTAGGGAGAGAATGTACAAAAGAAACACCATTGGGAACGCAGCACACTCAGAGCAATGACTGGAATGAAATCATACTTCTATCTATCAATCTGCCCATTGACTTCTTCCCAGAGATGCTGCTGTTTCTTTGGAATGGGCTGGTCTTCTGGCTTTAGGGTCAGTAGATTTCATCCAGTTCAACAGCCATTTGTTAAACTCTTGTGAAAGTAAGAGCTCTTAACTATTTTGTGTGGCATCGACCTGTCTGGCAATCTGGTGATAATGATGTTTTTAAATGCATAAAATAAAAGGCATTACAAAAGAAACTGATTCTATTAAAAATACAATTATCAATTAAAAAACAAGACCAGGTTAAGAACCCTTGTGCTAAAGGCAATATGTCACAGTGGGAAAGAACATGAAATTTGAAGCCAGAAGACTGGGTTCTGCTACTTACTGACTGTGATCTTGAGGAAGCTGATTCACTTCTGTGACTCAGGTTCCTCATCTGTAAAATGAGGCATTGGGACCAGATGATCTTTAGGATCCCTTCTATCACTTTAATTGTAAAAGTATGGCCAAAGCATTGTGCTAAGCACTGAAGTTACAAAGACAAAAAAACCAATCCCTGTTTGAGCTTACATTTACATTCACAAACATAGTGTGATCAATTGCATACTGTCTTCAACTGGTCTGGTGGTCAGGGCAAAGAATGATTTCCTATTACTACCCCAAGAAGAAATCTGAAGATTCTTTTTTAATCTTTGTATTTCCAGTGCCTGGTACAGTGTCTTGCACATAGTAGTTGCTTCTCAATTAAACTGGGGTCATTTGAGAAGCCCTGCATGTAGGTTAGCACTAGAAACCAAGTGGACAGTCATATAAACAAGGAGTAGGTTGGTAGCAAATAGAAGCATTTAGGTCCTGCCATCTTCTACTAAAGGGAATTTAGACAGCTACATAGTACAGAAGATATAGTCAAGAAGTTCAAATATGGCCTCAGAAAATGATGAGTTTTGTAATCCATAGCAAACTACTTAGCCCCTCTCAGCCTGTTTCCTAATCTGTAAAATGAGGATCTCTAAACTTCTTCACTTCTTTAAATTCATCATCCTATGAATAAACCTAATCTTCCCCATGAATCCCCTGAAGGCCTAATTCTTTGGGGGACTGGATGCTAAATGTCTAATTAGGACAGATTTCTTTAAGACTGGAACTGATTCTGAATTCAGGGTTGCCTCCACTTCTATTTATTGGATATCCTCAATGAATAAGGATACATTTGTTGTCCAGAATCAATGTAATATTTAGTATTCCAATCAAAACACAATATGGTTTTCCATATGTGAAAAAAAATGTGTTCAATTTGTCAGCAGAACCTTCAATTGATGTTATTAATCATTAAAAGTGGTTATATTATGTAACAGTTCCACATGGGAAAGTTTTATCATCATATTGTCCAGCACATGTAAGCACCTAATAAACTCTTGTGGATTGCCTGGGGAAACGGGCTGGTCTTCCAGAAAGCTCACAAAGCCTAAACCACAGGGATCTGACACAAGGCACCCCTCACTCACAATGTTTATCTTAATGATTGGGGTCCTCTTCTTACCATTCCTCCACACTGCCTCCACCTCCCTATCTTCTCTCCCTCCCACATGGTTCAGAAATGTCTAGTTGGCTGTCCCTTCCTGAACCCCTTCCCACTTCTCCCTATCGGGAAGGGCAGAAGATGTGACCAGAAGTAGCTGGTGTTGGGGGGTGAAGTCCTCCCTTTGTGAGAAGAATTACTGGTCTATGAAAGAGGAAGCCACATGCCAGCCTAGGTTGGGTTCCCTCACAGTATTGTAACAAGCACATGGGCACATCTCAGGAAACTTTCATAGCATTGCAGGGCTAGAGCTGGAGGGGACCTTTAGTCCAACACTGTTTCACAAATGAGATTGTGTCTTTCCCAGGGTCACACAGGCAGTCACTGCAGAAACGAGTTAGAATCCTGACTCTCCAATCAGTGTTCCTCTGCCCTTCAGATATCTCAGCTTGTTTGTTAGGGATCTCCATTTGGTGCTGCTCCATCCACCTTTGGGGGACGAGGTTGCCATGGCTAGAAGGAACGAACTCTTATCCCCACAAGCAAAAGCATAAGACCAGTTGTTGAGGTGGCTGCTGGCCATCTAGGATATGGTTTTAATGGTGAGCATGTGTTAGCAGGGGAAGGAGTGCCCTAGAAACTAAAGGCATGTCTTCCTTTTATCCTTGGAACAGACCTGTGCTTTCCCTGTGTAGAAAATGCCCAGTGAGGAAACTCTCAAAGCCAAGCTGACCGGTATCTGCTGGACCACAGAGAGTCTTACACTGATGACCATGGTCATAGAGAGCTAAACTATGTTGCCCAGGGCCATGGAGCCAGGAGATGTCAGAGGATGAACTTGAGCCCAGTCTTCTTGACTCAGAACAGGCTCTGTGGTCTGTTGCCTTTCTCCCATTCTTTACCTTTTCATCAAACAGCCATCATGGAAATGCTAATTAGGGAAGGGGCTACATTATTCAGTAGCTCCTAGAAACCAGACTGAATTTCAATGCAGAGGCTTGATTTTATGGAGAAAGGGACTGGGTTCATGTCCTTTAAAAAAAAAAAATTCACTAGAGAGTCTGAAATTCATGTACCTTGGCTCTTCTCCCCAAGGTCACCTTTATGACTTTCTACATATATATTTTGTGAATCTAACTTCTGCTGTTTTAGTTTTTCCTTCTTTCATCTTCCTTTCTAAGACCTGTTCCAGTTTTAAAATTCTCTGATTCCTCTATCAAATGGACAAAAATGCTTTTACTTTTTTCATCTTACTTTCTTTGATGTTCTTCCCATCAGAGCAGGGAAACAATGGTTCCATGGAATATCACTCATTTTCCCCAGCTTAGCCACCTGGCTGTCTCTCTCCTCTCTATCTCCTCTCCCCCCAGGAATTCTCTTTCTGGTCCCTGATTGAGATCAAAGACTGAAAGGGTCTGAGCCTTCCTGACACCAGAGGTACCTCCAGATGCCCCAACTAGCTTATCATGGAAGAAGATTAAGGAAGGCTCTGACTCACACATCATCTACAAAGCAGGGGTATGGCATTTGCTGCAGATAGACTCCAATGGACACTTCTGCGTGGGTCTGGCTCCTTATAATCCCTTGTTCAATCATGTCCTGTAGGTAGGCAAACCCGCCCCAAATGTAACGGAAGTCTTCCACTGGATCAGCTCTTGGACCAGGATCCCAGTATCTGAGAAAAACAAAGGTAGAAAAGACTCAGCTTCAGTGGGATGGACTATGCACAATGTTGTCATGTTCTAATCTCCTGAGGCTCTTACTTTAACAGTTCAAAACTCTACTTGAACTCTTTCCCTAAGACTTTCAAATTCTGTTGTGAAATGGCTTAGATCTCACCTAATTACACCATGAATTTAGAAAGAATTCATTGTACTTTGTGGACTGGTTTAGCAATGGTGTCACTATCCTACAGTTCCTTTCATTCAAGGAAGCTGGAAGTCACTAAATGTAATCCTTCTAGTAAGCTGGAGGACCCCTAGGCCTTGCCTTCTGTCCTAATGCAATACCCTTAGGACTTCCAGGTCTTCTCATCTAAGTGTTGTCTCTCCCAGTTACACAGGGTTCCTTGGAAAGGGATTACGTGGCTATTTCAATTTTTATCTCAAGGGCTCAGTGCAGTGTGGGCACATAGTAAATCTTAATAAATACTTTTTCATTCATTCAGGAATATCATCAATGTCATTTAAAGAAAGATTCAAGAGATAGAGCATATACAATGAGATATTTGGTGCAAGTGCTAAGGACTAAGGAAGGCCCAAAGCAATGGGTCTCTTTACTATTTTTAGATGCCAACTCAAATTAAAAAGAATCTTGTGGTTACAGCAAATCCTAAGTGTTTCTGTGTTTGATATGCCCATTGCAGCTGGCATAAGGGGAGTGGGCAATGAAGGCCACAGGCTTAGCTAACTTGGGCATGGAATAGCTGTGAACTCTACTGGCAGACACCATCACCACACATGGGGGAATCCATTGGAAGCAGAGGAGGGTATCACCTGTCTTTGATCTTATTTGTTTTTTCCACGGCATCTATGTCCATGCGGATCTTGTACTTCACGTGGAGTGGCGGTATGCTGTTCCAAGGATAAATATCAGAAAACACCACTCCGGCCCAAAATCGATTCTGTTCCAGCAGGGAGAGAGCTCGGTGGGTGAGTTGGATTTCATCATCATAACTTTCAAATTTATCCAGGAGCAAGCACTGCAGATAATAACAAGGTTAAGAGAGCTGGAGGAACTCCACATCTTCCCTTCTCCCTCACTCAAACAGCGGAGGGATGAGCGGCTGCCCTGGGGAGACTGACCAGGATACAAGGAGAGACCCAAATTAGTGCTTGTTTAGCTCCAAAGTGCAGTGGGAGTCATCTAGAAACAAGAATAGGTGGTTGCAAATGCTGGGTTGCTGTCTGGTTCCAACAGATTCAGGGAGGGCTACATTTATGCAGCTGTTCTAGCTGAACAAATAAGCAGCTGGTGTGAGTGACAAGAAAGCATGGAGAAGAGAGGGACTGGGGTCATGTTGGGTACAGGACTTTCAAGATTAGAAAAAAGCCAGACTTGCTTGGCCCCCCGGATAGATCTTATCTACTTATATCATGACTTCAGGAAGAATTTTATTGTACATGGTGGACTAGTTTAGCAATGCTGTCATTATCCCATTTCCAAAGAAAAAGATTCCTGGAGGTGGCTCATTCTTATCTGAGCACAAACATACAGAATATAAACAGCTGGAATAGGAACTGAGAAGAGGAGGAAGAAAATAACAGAACTAAATAGTTCCAGAAATGAGTTCCCATCCCAACTTAAGGTAGATATTGCAGGCAGAGAAGAAACCTGGAATAGCCCAGTAAGTCTAGTTCTTCCTTTTGGCTTCCTCCCACACAGACAATCCCTCCCAATAGCAAAATAGATAACTTTTTTAAAAATTAAGTGTTAGGTGACACCTATTTTAACCGAGCTCCATAATATCTCAGTGTACTTATATCTGTTTAATTACTTATCCTTATCACTGTGGTGCTTTAATGGCTACCGGGGTCCATGTTTCCATCTTAGAACATAAACTCCCTGAGGGCAGAAGGTCTATCTCCTGATTGGGTTACATTGTTCTCAGGATATCATGCTTACTCAGGAAGTTATTGACTCATTAGTCCTCATGGGAGCTGCTAAAGGCTGTGTGGGATCCTGAATGAATTCCTCTATTTCCTCTGGGGGAAAAGAGGCTGAGCTTTCAGCCACAGACTCTCCAAGATTCATGTAGATGGGCTGTGGTGAATTGGCTTATACAAGTCAACCATTTAAACAGGAAAGAACTGATATACATGGGCCTCTGATCTCTCTAAATGACAACTAAACTTGTCAGAAAACATACAGATGCAGAACCCTCAAAGTTACAAAGAGCTGGGTTTGACTCCTGCCTTAATTATTGGCTCTGTGACCCTGGACAAATCATTTCTCTGATGCTAGTGCCTAGTTTACAAGCTACTGAAGCTATTAGATCAGCTAGAATCAAATGTGCTGCCAAATCCTGCAATTTCCCCCTCCAGAACTCCTCTTGTATTCAATTCTCTCTTCTTTCTCTGTTGATTATCTCCGCTTGATCTTGTATATGGCATCTTGGTTAATAATTGTTTTCATGTTGTCTTCCCCATTAGACAGTGAGCTCTCTGAGGGCCTTTCTATCCCCAGAGTTTAATATAATGCCTGGCACATAGTAGGCACTCAAACCTGACTTTCCTCATACAGTCACCATATTCATTCTGGTCCTTTCTGCAGTTTGCCTAGAATATTGCAATAGCCTCCATATTGGTCTCCCTTCCTCCACTTTCCCCACTCTAGTCCATCCTCCACATTGCTACTAAGAGATTTTCCTTAAGATCAAATCTGATCATGTCACTCTGCACTCAGTAAATTCCACTGCCTTCCCATGACCTCAAAAATAAAATATACACTTTTTGATTTAGTTTTTAAAGCCCTTCACAGCATGGACCCAGCCTCATTGGAAACTACTCCCCATCCACAGCCAAACTGGCCTTATCTCTGCTCTCACACACAATACTCCCATCTCCATACTCCCATACTTCCTATCTCTCTGTCACTGCCATGCCCAGTGCCTGGAATGCACTCTCCCCTCAGTGCTGCCTTGTGGAATTCTTTTTCCTTTAAGACAAAGTCCAAGAGCCATTTTCTTTGCAAAGCCTTTCTTAATTCCTCCAATTGCTAGCGTCCCTGCTCTACCATGTATTTAAATATTTTGGATATATTCTCTTTATATTTAGCTTGCATACATGTTTGTTTTCTTCTCCATTAGAACATGTGTTCAAATCTTGTTTCAAACACTTATTAACAGTGTGAGCTTAGTCAAGTTAATTAACCTATGTTAGCTTCAGATTCTAGAGGAACTCTGCCAGCTGGGGGGAGAAAGAGGGCTGACTACAGTGCTCATCACTTTCTGTCCAATATTCCAGCCATAGAGAGCCACGGGAATGGAAGCCATTTACAGAAACTAACTCATTAGGGTCTAGAGACATTGAAACAGCCCTGGCCCCTCTATGGTCCCAGGATTGAGACTACCAGCCGGCGAGTCTAAAGACTCTGGAGAGCAGGTCACCAAAGACCTGGCTGCACATAATCACCCAAGGATACTGGGTCAGACAGATTACAGGTAGAGCCAAACGATAAAACCTTTAATAGACTGAATTACCATATACTTTGCATATGCATCAACATGTAGCTCTAATGGGAATGTTATGTACTTTATACCTGCATGGGTATTTGGGGTAATTACCTTCGGTTAGGATAGTTGCTTAATACTGATTATGAGATGGCCTGTGCATGTACCTGAGTACCCAGTTTGATCTGCAAGGATTGCAAATATTTTCCTGGGAGGGATGAAAGTCCTGGATTAGAGTTTCAAATTCACAAATTTCATAACCTGTGATAGAAAAAAGCTACTAATTTCTGAAAAACAAACAAACAAACAAAAACAAAAAACAGGACATCAGAATATCTGGAGAATTATGCCAGGATAAGAATTTGGTCAGAAAAGTGAACTTGGCAAAAGTGAAAGGGCAAATAGGCTTAGGATCTGGGGAGGCCCAGGTATTTCTTAGCACCATGAAGGAAAAAAAATATACCTGAAAATGGCAGTAAGAAAAGTAGGGCTACTAGAGCATTATTTACTGAAGGATCCAAATTGTGGTGACCCAAAAAGGCAATTCAGTACAGCAGAAAAAGAGCTGACTCTGGAATAAAAGGATCTGGGTTCAGATGATACCTCTGATGCTGACTACCTGTGGGAGACTGGCTAAGTCACTTCCCTGAGCTTCAGTTTCCTTATCTGTAAAATAAGGAGGGTGGACTCTGTCCCTTTTAGCTTCAGATTTATGATCCTATTGCAAAATATGGGAGTAAGCAGACTTATGCAATGCCTCCAATGATGACATGTATTTGAGAAATAGCATCTAATCCAACCCTTTTATTTTATCCATAAAGAAACAAGAGTCACTTTTTTAAAACTAGAAAAAAATAATAAGAAAATTCATCTGGAAAAAGAAAAGGTCAAGAATATCAAGGAAATTAATGGGAAAAAATACAAAGGATGGTGGCCTAGAAGTACCAGACCTAAAATTCTATTATAAAGGAGCAGTCATCAAAATTATCTCGTACTAGCTAAGAAAAAGAGTGGTAGATCAGTGGAACTGATTGGGTACACAAGACACAATAATCAAAAACGATAGCAATCTAGTGTTTGATAAACCCAAAGGCACCAGCTTCTGGGATAAGAACTCACTATTTCACAAAAATTGTTGGGAACACCAAAAAGTAATGTGTCAGAAACTAGCCATCAATCATATCTCACACCCTGTACCAAATAAGATCAAAATGGGTACGTTATACCTAAAGGGTAATACCATAAGCAAATTAGGAGAGCAAGGGATCTGTCAGATCTTTGGAGAAGGGAAGGATCTATGACCAAATAAGAAAAAGAGAACATTTTGAAATACAAAGTAGATAATTTTGATCACAGTAAATTAAAAAGGTTTCACACCAACACAACCAATGCAGCCAAGATTAGAAGGGAAGCAGAAAGCTAGGAAACAATTTTTCAGACAGTGTTTCTGATGAAGGTTTCTTTTGTCAGATATATAGGGAATTGAGTCAAATTTATAAGAATATAAGTAATTCCCCAATTGATTAATGGTCAATGGTTATGAACAGACAAGTTTCAGATGAGGAAACTATCTATATTCTTATGAAAAAGTGCTCTAAATTACTATTGATTAGAGAAATGCAAATTAAAAGAACTCGAAGGTACTAATTTCCACTTATCAGATTGGCTAAGATGACAGGAAAGGATGATAATAATAAATACTGGAGGGGATATGAGAAAACTGGGATACTAATGCATTGTTGGTATTTGTGAAATGATCCAATCATTCTGAAAAGTAATTTGGAACTATGCACAAAGGGCTATAAAACTGTGTATGCCCTTTGATCCAGCAGTGCTCCTACTGGGTCTGTATCCTAAAGAAATCATAAGAAAGGGAAAAGGACCCGCATGTGCAACAGTGTTTGTAGCAGCTCATTTTGTGATGGCAAAGAACTGAAAAATGAATGGATGCTCATTAACTGAGGAATGGCTAAATAAATTATATGAAAGCAATGGAATATTATTGTTCTATAAGAAATGACAAACAGAATGATTTTTAGAAGAGCCTGTAAAGATTTAGATGAACTGATGCTTGATGAAGCAAGCAGAACCAGGAAAACATTGTACATAGCAGCAGTAAGATTGTGTGATGAACAACTATGATAGACTTGGCTCTTCTCAGCAATTCAGTGATCCTTGACAATTCCAATAAACTTTGAGTGGAAAATGCTATCTGCATCCAGAAAGAGAATTATGGAGACTGATCACAGATCAAAGTATACTATTTTCACCTTTTTTCCCTTTTTTTTTCCTTGTGGTTTTCTCCTTCTGTCTTGATTTTTCTCTCTCAACATGACTCATATAGAAATGTATAAAAAATTAATGTGCATGTATAATCTATAAATTAAAAATAAAAAGAAAGATTTTTAAAAAGAAAGAAGAGTCCTAGGCACATGAAGGGACTTCTCAAAGGTCACACAAAGAGTGTCACCTGGGAGATTTTAACCTAGGCCTTCTGACTCATGAACCAGGGAACTCTCCCACTGTATCTCACTGGATTTTTAAGTGAAAAAGGATCTTTACAATTCATGGATCTAATCTTTGATGAACATTCCCTTTTATTACCCTCCTGAATGCCAGCCACCTAGCCTCTCTCTCCTAGAATATTTCAAATGCTGGAAAGCTCATTCTCTTACAAGACAATCTATTTAGTTGTTAAAAGGCTCTCCTTGTTGGAAAGGCCTTCTATTTTCCTAAGTCTCCCTCTCATAGTTCCAATCCATTAGCTCTAATTTTAACCTCCAGAATAAATCTAATTTTGCTTTTATAGGAAAGCTTCTCAAATATTCAAAACTGGTGGGCATCTGCCCCTTTAAGTTTTTTCTTTAGTTTCTTCAAATGTTCTTCATATGACATTATTTTCATGCCCCTCACCCTCCTAGTCATCTTTCCCTTGATACTCTCTAGGTTGTTATCATTCCTCACAAAATGTGGTGTCTTTACTTGAATACAATCTTGCAGATATGATCTGACCAGAGCAAGATTATCTTGGAACTGTTATCCAGAACAAAGGTCTCACAAGATCTCAAGGAAAGCTTTCAACACATTGAGTTGATCTGGAAAGTGGGAGGTACAGGAAGGTACTGACAAGATTTGGACTGAGGGAGATAGCAGGGAGGGAAAGAGGGGACGATATAACCACATAAATGAAACCATGATGCATCTGAGTAGCTAAAAGCTCACTTGGTCATTGGAAACAGCTTTTCCCTCTCCTTTCCCTATTCCCAATCACCCTATCCTTAGCCTGATCTGTCCAGTCTCAGTATTTTCCAACCAGTCTGTGAGAAACTACAAGGCTCTGCCTGCAGCCAGCACCATCCAGACTTCTCACCCCCTCCCAGGGCTCCAGTCTCACTCCTGCGTTCCCCAGGCTGGGAGATAGTCACATGCCATTTTCTCAGTCTGAGAGATAAAAAGAAAGAAAATAAAGGAAGCTTTGTCAACTGGCCAAAAGATAAGGAAAAGATACCCTATATAGGAGAAAATTGAAGGGTCTGAGGCTGAAATGACAATGCGCTAAGAACATCATTATTATCGAAGGAAATTGTTTCCTTTTTAAAAAAATCCTAATATCGTTCCTATATACTATGTTATCTGGATAGATGCTGTATTTTTGAAAGTTATTTCTACCAGAAACAGTAACAGGCTAGACTAGAATAAGATCTGACTAGTTGGGTTAACCAGCTGGGCATTTTACAAATGTTCATCTGTCATATAGTCAGTCTAGAAGCATTTATGAAGCACCTATTATGTGCCAGGCACTGTGCTAAGTGCTGGAGATACAAAGAAAAGCAAAAGACAGTTCTTGCCCTCAAGGATCTCATAGTCCAATGTCATCAACTTGTTATATTTCATATATGTATGTACATATGTATGTAATTTGTAACATTTTTGTTGTATTTTTAGAATAGTGAAAGCCTAAAGACCCATGTACCTGGTGTTTAAAATTTTTAAAAAATGTCTAGAAATCCTGATTGGGGATTAGTGAGAAGGATAATTTTTTATAAGTGCTTTGAACACTGGGTGTAAATTTTGGCTTTTATCACCTACTAACAGTGTGGATTTGGATAAGTTATTTCATCTCCCTAAGTCACAATTTCCTCATTTTAAAAATGAGTAAATAAGCCCTGAGATCCTTTCCATATCTAGGTCTTAGATGCTACCTAGAATCCTATGAAATGCTTGAATTATTTAGACAGTTTAAAGAGCACAACTATTGTTGACTTGTTTAGGGAAACCCTTGACCTGAGTCTGCCATAGTAAACCATTCCCTAGGCGGAAGGCTGATTTTTAAGATAATTTATTTATTTATTTTTTAACTAAAAGCACATTCTATTCTTTGGCCCCTGTGGAGTGTCTGTAAAATTTAGGGTTTCCATTACACTGATATCTAAGATCTCTCTAAGCTCTAAATCTCATGTTTCTACAAGTATATTTATTGAAAGCATATTATATATACTTAACTTTTTTCCAGCAAGCTTAAAACACTCCATCCACCTCCCTACTATCATACTGGATTAATTGGTTTTGATAATTCTTACTACTGACTACAAAAAATTCTGACATTAAAAGGGGGAATTTCCACATGTGTTGTCATTCCAAATAGATGTTACCTATAGAAAATGTTATCTATAGAAAATAGCCATTCTTCTCTTCAAATCAAAAGTTTCAGAATGTATTTTGTCCTCATCTGTTCCTCACGTACTCTCCTTGGTTTGAAAAGCACAGTGGGTAGAAGCCAGAGCTACACCCACATTTTAAGGACTGGACCAGGACTCTACAGCAAGATTTTAATCTTTAAATTTAATCTTTAAAAGCAAAAACAGTTGAATTGAGGTTGGTGACAGCAGCCCAAGAAGACAGTCTAAACATGGAAACGTGTAGAAGAAGCAATAGTCTCTCTCACCTTTATTCCACTGGGGATGGAAAGAAAGACCTGAAGTTATGCAATAGAACAATCTGATAGAGGGTTGTGAGATATGGGGACAGAAATCATTTTAAAAGAAGGAGAAAGCATTCCCTTTGGATGTGAGCTCCTTGGGCAAAGCCTTATTTACCCCATGTTACTTCTGCCCTGAGCTAGGCTACTCTTGATATGTGTCCAAGGAACATTCCATGAGCTCTAGCCAGAAGCCCTTCATGTGTCTCAATTAGGAATTAGCATATGAGTTTAAAGCAGCTCATCAGGAAACTGTTTTAGGTTTACTTTGAGGGCTCAGTGTTTTTTCAAGCTACCCACAAAGAAAATCAGGAAATCATATCTGGTTGCTATATGCTCTATGGATCAGCTAGTTGGCATGTGGATAGAATACTGGACCTGGAGTCAAAAAACTTGCACGTATAATCCTGTCTCAGACATTTACTGACCCTGAGCAAAGTGTTAGGGTCTATCAGTCTTACTTTCCCCATATGTAAAATGGGAACAATAATAGCAACTACCTTCCAGGTTGTCATAAGATTCAAATGATGTAAATGCATAAAATGTTTTGCAAACCTTAAAGTGATAAACAAATGCTAGCTGCTATCAAAAGTCATTATGGTCTCTTAGAATTCTAACATAACGGTCCCTTGGAGGTATATGTATGTGTATGCCTATGAATCTTTAAGCAAACATGGGTGGGTAAAACTTAAGTTAAATTTCTTGTTAAAAAATTATTTATATTAGTGTGCTTCTGAGAGTCAAGATGGCAGGGTAAATAGAAAACTGCTGTAAATATCCCATATTCACCTCCAACCAACCACAAAATAGCACCACAAAACAAGTTCTGGACCAGCAAAACCAAGAAAAAAAATGGAGTCATAAAATCTTTTAGCCCCAAAATTTGGAAAATTGGCAAGAAAGGTCCATCTCATTTGAATAAAAGGGGAGCACAGTCCAGGATAGGAAGCATCCCAGCTAGCCAGTTGTAAGCCGCACCTCACCAATCCAGTGGGAGATCCTGAAACCTAGTGCCATGAAGTAGGCAAAAGTCAACACCAGTACCCTCCATGTGCCTCTGCATGGCCAGGGGAATGGGAAGATGCCAGGTTGGAAAACTGCCCCAGGCAAACAGGAAACCTCCAATTGCCAGGCCTCCCTTTGCTTCATCAAAGCCCCACTACATGGAATAAACTGAGTGAAGACTCTCATAAGGATGTGGCTTCGACTAATTATGACTTGAGACTTGCAATTGCAAGTTAAACTATATCTAAAAGCTACAAGTGTTGGATTGTCTAGAATGAACATTTCCCTCGGGTTTCCCTTCACCTCTTAATTAGCATTTAAGTACTTCTTTTAAAGGCAATTTATTCTTTTGTTTCTGGGATAAATTCCTGTGTTTAGAGTATAAATCCATAGAGTATAAGAGGGCTTCTGTTCTAGTTAATCTTGTGTTTTGCAGTTTGTGTTTTGCACTTCTTTACTGACAAACACCTTGTCATATGGGAGTTGCCCTTTCTTGAAAGATCTCAATAAACCCCTTTTTGCTTTTCTTATTCTGAAAGTCTCTGATTGTTTTCATGGTTGCTGCTGTCCCACACATCAGGCAGGTAGACACCAATCCTAAGCAAATAGGCAGCTACCAGCCCTAGACCAGCCACAGGCTTCTGTGTAGCCCTGGAGAAATAGAAATACTCTGTTAGCTTTAGCCCTAGCACCAGGAAACTGGATCAGCATCAAGTAAGCTACAAGATTCCTACAGCCTCCACAGAGATAGCCTCCACCCTCCACCACACTCCCTCAGCACAGCACCAGATGGGAGGCTCCCCCATGGGCCTGAGGGAAATATCTGTACAGCATCAGGTAAACAGTCAGGGCCTGTAGCCCCTGGCACAAGGAACCTGAGACAGTGCCCCTTCCACATTGGGAGCAGAGCTTAAATTTAAAAGGAAGTAAAAGAGTTCCCCCCCCCCAAAAATGAGAAAAAACAAAAAAAAAAAAAACAAAAACAAAAGAAAATCTGACCATAGCAAATCTGACAGGGAAGATCGGCACAAACCTAGAAGTGGACAACAATGTCAAAACACCTATGGGAAAAGCCTCAAATAAAAATGGGAATTGGTCTCAAGTCCCTCAAGAATTCATGGAAGAGCTCAAAAATGATCTTAAAAATCATATAAAACAGATACAAAAAAATTGGGGAAAGAAATGAAAGTGATATAAGAGAATTATGAAAAGGAGTCAATAGCCTAGAAAAAGAAAATAACTGCTTGATAGAAATGGAAAAGGAGATTAAAAAATTCGCTGAAGAAAACAACTCCTTAAAAAGTAGAATTGGCCAAATGGAAAAGGAAGTATACAAGTTAACTGAGGAAAAAACTCCTTAAAAGTTAGAACTGAATAAGTGAAAGTTAATGACTCTGAGACATAAAGAATCAAAGTCAAAAGAATGAAATAACAGAAAAAAATGTAAAATACTTCATTAGGAAAAAAAAAATGAATCTGGAAAAATGATCCAGGAAAGACAATGTCAGAATCACACGACTACCTGAATGCCATAATCGAAAGGGAGGCCTGGACAGCATCTTTCAAAAAAATATCAAGGAAAACTGCCCTGATTTCCTGGAATCAAAGGGCAAAATAGGCATTGAAAGAATCCACAAATAACCTCAGGAAAGAGAGCCCAAAATAAAAACTCCAAAGAATATTATAGTCAAATTACAGAACTATCAGGTCAAGATAAAAATATTTCAAATGGCCAGAAAGAAACAAATCAATACTGAAAATCAACAATCAGGATTACATAAGACTTAGAAGCTGCAACATTAAAGGGCTAGAAGTGAAGGAATGTGATATTCTGAAAAGCAAAAGAATTAGGACAACCTACAATCACCTACCCAGCAAAATTAAAGATGATGTCTCAAGGGAAAGAATGGTCATTAAGTGATATGGAAGAATTTCAAGCTCTCACAAGAAAACCAGAATTGAACAAAAAAATTTGATCACCAATATTAAGACCCACAAGAAGCCTAAAAAGGTAAAAAAAAAAGGGATTAAAAAAATAAGAGATTCTGTGGAGCTGAATTTTTTGTATCCCTATATAGGAAGATACTTATTAATTCTTAAAAATTGTACCAATAATAGTACAACTAGAAGGAATATACATAGAGAGAAGGTACAGTTTTAAGGTAAATTGGAGGGAATGACATAAAAATAATTAAGGGATGAGAAAAGGGAGTACACTAGTTGCAGAAAGAGGGAAGAGGTAGAATGCAGTAAATAGTAAATAAACTCACATGAAGAAGCACAAAGCATTTATTACAGTGGAGTGAAAGATAGAAAGTTGGGTGGTGGGCATCGTTTGAATCTTACTCTCATTAAGATTAATAAAATTGAAAGTAAAAAAATGATTGAATTAATAAGTAAAACTAAAAGTTGGTTTTATGAAAAAACCAACAAAATAGATAAAACTCTATTTAATTTGATTAGAAAAAGAAAAGAGGAAAATCAAATTGTTAGTCTCAAAAATGAAAAGGGAGAACTTTCCACCAATGAAGAGGAAATTAGAACAATAATTAAGAATTACTTTGCCCAACTTTATGCCAATAAATTTGATAACCTAAGTAAAATGGAGGAATACCTACAAAAATATAGATTGCTCAGATTAACAGAAGAGGAAATAAATTACTTAAATACTCCCATTTTAGAAAAAGAAATAGAACAAGTCATTAATCAACTCCTTAAGAAAAAATCTCCAGGACCATGGGGATTTACATGTGAATTCTACCAAACATTTAAAGAACAATTAACTTCAATACTATATAAACTATTTGAAAAAATAGGGAACGAAGGACTCCTACCAAATTCCTTTTATGACATAAACATGACACTGATACCTAAACCAGGTAGAAAGAAAACAGAGAAAGAAAATTATAGATCAATCTCCCTAATGAATATTGATGCAAAAATCTTAAATAAAATATTAGCAAAGAGATTATACAATATCATCCCCAGAATAATACACTATGACCAAGTAGGATTTATACCAGGAATGCAGGGATGGTTCATTATTAGGAACACTATTAGCATAATTGACTATATCAATAACCAAATTAACAAAAAAAATATGATTATCTTAATAAATGCAGAAAAAGCATTTGATAAAATCCAACATCCATTCCTATTAAAAACACTAGAGAATATAGGAATAAATGGACTTTTCCTTAAAATAGTCAGTAGCATCTATTTAAAACCATCAGCTAGCATTATATTTAACAGTGATAAACTGGAACCATTCCCAATAAGATCAGGGGTGAAACAAGGTTGCCCACTATCACCATTACTATTCAGTATTGTATTAGAAATGTTAGCTTTGGCAATAAGACAAGAAAAAAAGATTAAAGGAATCAGAGTAGGTCATGAGGAAACCAAATTATCACTCTTTGCAGATGATATGATGGTCTATGATGGTCTACTTAGAGAACCCTAAAGAATCAACTAAAAACCTATTGGAATTAATCTACAACTTTAGCAAAGTTGCAGGATACAAAATAAATCCACATAAATCTTCAGCATTTTTATACATCACTAAGAAAATCCAACAGCAAGAGATACAAAGAGAAATTGCATTTAAAATAACTGTTGATAATATAAAATATTTGGGAATATATCTCCCAAGGGAAAGTCAGGAACTATATAAGCAAAACTACAAAACACTTTCCACACAAATAAAGTCAGATCTAAACAATTGGAAAAATATCAAGTGCTCTTGGATAGGTTGAGCAAATATAATAAAGATGACAACATTACCTAAACTAATCTATTTATTTTAAATGATTTATTTTAAAATCTATTTATTTAGTGCTATACTAATCAAACTCCCAAGAAATTATTTTACTGACTTAGAAAAAATAACAACAAAATTCATCTGGAAAAACAAAAGGTCAAGTATTTCAAGGGATTTAATGAAAAAAAAAAAAAAGCAAATGAAGGTGACGTAGCTGTACCAGATCTAAAACTATATTATAAAGCAGTGGTCATCAAAACCCTTTGCTATTGGCTAAGAAACAGAGTAGTGGATCAGTGGAATATGTTCGGTTCACAAGACAAAATAGTCAATGACTATAGTAATTTAGTGTTTGACAAACCCAAAGACCCCAGCTTTTGGGATAAGAACTCACTATTTGACAAAAAATTCTGGAAAAATTGGAATCTAGTATGGAAGAAACTAGGCACTGACCCACACTTAATACCATATACCAAGATAAGGTCAAAATGGATTCATGATCTAGACATAAAGAATGATATTATAAACAAATTAGAAGAAAAAGGATGGTTTACCTCTCTGATCTGTGGAGGAGGAAGGGATTTGTGACCAAAGAAGAACTAGAGATCATTATTAATCACAAAATAGATAATTCTGGCTATATCAAGTTAAAAAGTTTTTGTACAAACAAAATGAATGCAGACAAGGTTAGAAGGGAAGCAGTAAACTGGGAAAACATTTTTACATTCAAAGGTTCTGACAAAGGCCTCATTTCTAAAATATATAGAGAATTGACTCAATTTTATAAGAATTCAAGCCATTCTCCAATTGATAAATGGTCAAAGGATATAAGCAGACAATTTTCAGATGAAGAAATTGAAACAATTTGTAGTTATATGAAAAGGTGTTCCAAATCACTATTGATCCAGCAGTGTTTTTATTTGGTCTATATCCCAAAGAAAATGACAACACTACCTAAACTAATCTATTTATTTTAAATGATTTAAAGGAAGGAAAGGGAGCCACATGTGCAAAAATGTTTGTGGCAGCCCTTTTTGTAGTGGCTAGAAACTGGAAACTGAATGGATGCCCATCAATTGGAGAATGGCTGAATAAATAATGGCATATGAATGTTATGGAATATTATTGTTCTGTAAGAAACGACCAGCAGGATGATTTCAGAGAGACCTGGAGAGACTTGCATGAACTGATGTTAAGTGAAATGAGCAGAACCAGGAGATCATTATACACGGCAACAATAAGACTATATGATGATCAGTTCTAATGGACATGGCTCTCTTCAACAATGAGGTGATTTACTATTGATCAGAGAAATGCAAATTAAGACAACTCTGAGTTACCACTATATACCTGTTAGATTGGCTAAAATGACAGGAAAAAATAATGGCAAATGTTGGAGGGGATGTGGGAAAACTGGGACACTGATACATTGTTGGTGGAACTGTGAATGGATCCAACCATTCTGGTGAGCGATTTGGAACTATGCTTAAAAAGTTATCGAACTGTGCATACCCTTTGACCCAGAAGTGTTTTTATTGGGCTTATATCTCAAAGAGATCTTAAAGGAAAGAAAGGGACCCACATGTGCAAGAATGTTTGTGGCAGCCCTTTTTGTAGTGGCTAGAAACTGGAAACTGAATGGATGCCCATCAATTGGAGAATGGCTGAAAAAATTTTGGCATATGAATGGTATGGAATATTATTGTTCTATAAGAAACAAGCAGCAGGATGATTTCAGAGAGGCCTGGAGAGACTTGCATGAGCTGATGCTGAGTGAAATGAGCAGAACCAGGAGATCATTATACACGGCAACAACAAAACTATATGATGATCGGTTCTGATGGACATGGCTCTCTTCAACAATGAAATGTTTCAAACCACTTCCAATTTTTCACTGAAGAAAGCCATATACACCCAGAGAGAGGGATTATGAAATATGGATCACCACATAACATTTTCATGCTCTCTATTGATGTTTGCTTGCATTGTGTTTCCTTTCTCAGATTTTTTTTCTTGCACAAAAATGATGTGTGGAAATATGTATACATATATTCTATTTGTCCAGTATTTTAACATAATTAACATGTAGTGGATTTACTGACATCTAGGGGAGGGGTGGGGAGTAGGGGGGAAAAATTTGTAACAGAAAGCTTTGTAAGGGTTAATGTTGAAGAATTACCCATACATTTGTTTTGCAAATAAAAAAAAATGAGGTGCTTTAAAACAGTTCCCTTTGTTCAATGATGAAGAAAGGCATATACATCCAGAGAGAGGCCTGGGGGAACTGAGTGTGGACCTCAATATAGCAATTTAATGCTTTCTGTGAATGTTTGCTTGCTTTTTGTTTTCCTTCTTAGGTTTTTTTCCTCTTTCTAGATCTGATTTTCCTTGTGCAGCAAGATAACTGTATAGATATGTATACACATATTGGATTTGTCATATATGTTAACATATTTAACATGTATTGGACTGCTTGCCATCTAGGAGAGGGAGTGGGGGGAAAGAGGGAAAAATTTTGAACAGAAGATTTTGCAAGGATCAATGTAGAAAAATGACTCATATGTTCTGTAAATAAAAAGCTTTAATAAACAAACAAACAAAAAGAATCTTACTCTCATCAGTATTAGCTCAAAGAGGGATTGATATACACAATCAGTTGAATACAAAAGTATCTTACCTGACAGGAAAGTAAGAGGGGGGGGTGGAGATTAAGTAAAGGTGGGAAAAGAGAGGGGTGAAGAGAAGGCAGAGAAAAGGAAAAGATGAAAGGAGAAAGAGAACAGGAGGAAAAATAGGATGGAGGGAAATATAGTTAGAAATCCTAACTGTGAATATGAATGGGATGAACTCTCTCATAAAATGGAAGGAGAATAGATCAAAAACCAGAATCCTACAATATGTTGTTTATAAGAAGCTTACTTGAAGCAGAAAGATATACATAGAATAAAGGTAAGGTACTGAAGCAGAATCTATTAGATAATTTTGATTATGTTAAATTAAAAAGCATTGACACAAACAAAACCAAAAGAACCAAGATTAGAAGGAAAACAGAAAGTTGGGAAACAATCTTTACAGCAAATGTCCTGGAAAAAGGCTTCATTTTTCAAATACATTGAGAACTGAGTCAAATTTATAAGAATACAAGTCATTCCACAATTGATAAATGGTCAAAAAATAAAAACAAGCAATTTTCAGATGAAGAAATCAAAACTATCTATAGGCATATAAAGAAATGCTTTAAATCTGATTTCTGTGGTACTACCTCATACCTACCAGATTGGTTAATATGGAAAAAAGGATAGGACAATCAAACTGTACACATCCTTTGATTTAGCAATACCACTCTGAGATCTGTGTACCAAAGAGATCATAAAAAAGGGAAAAAGACTTACATATGCAAACATATTTAGAGCAGCCCTTTTCATAGTGGCAAAATATTAGAAATTGAGGGGATACCCATCAACTAGGGAATGGCTGAACAAGCTGTGGTATATGAATGCAATGGAATACTACTGTGGAATGAACAAGCAGATTTTAGAAAAAATAGAAAGACTTTCAGGAACAGATCCAAAGTGAAATAAGCAAAACCAAGGAAACATTGTACACAGTATCAGCAACATTGTGTTATGATCAACTATGAATAATACAGCTTTTCTCAGTAACACAATGATTCAAGACAAGTACAAAGGATTCAAGAAGGAAAACACTATCCACATCTAGAGAGGGAATTGATGGACTCTGCAGATTGAAGCACATTTTTTTTCACTTACTTTATTCTTTTAATGTTCTTTTTCTTTTTGATCTGTTTCTTCTTTTGCAATTGTCAGTAATATGGAAATGCGTTTTACTTGATAGCACATATATAAATCACTATAGGCAATTTTAGGGAAAGGGATGATAGGAGGGAGAAACATCTGAAACTCAAAATCTTGTAAAACTGAATGCTAAAAATTGTCGACATATAATTGGGAAAAAAATACTATTCAACCCCACTTCATTCAGTTAAATCATACTGATGAAGCAAGGGTCACAGATCTCTCTTCAATAGCCTTACACAGAGAAAAATCCCCTTACTCTTGGATGCTAGAAAAGAAAATAGAAAGGTATGAGAGGATCAAATAGTGTGAAAAGCCCAACATAAAAAATTACCTCTACTGAAAAAATTGCAAGTCCAGAAGCCACATATGATGGGTAAGCATGGATGAGTTATAATCTTCATGATTGGAGGTCTCACATTCATGTGATCATAGAGTTATTTGATTTTAAGTGCTGCTCTTCTCTTCCTCTTCCAACCAGCTATTATTATCCTCCCCCATCCCCACTCCCAGGACAATGTAAGTACTTCAAGGGCAAGGACTAATTTTCTATTTTGGCTTTGTATTCCCAGTACTTAACATAATGCCTTGTCCAGAATTGGAATTTAATAAATGTTTGCTGAATTTAACTCAATTCAATTAAAGGAGTCAATATAACTTTATCAAGAATGGGCCATATCAAACTAATCTCAACTACTAACCTCACTACATAAAATTTCCATACATACGTACATATGTACATAAACATATGCATACAATGTATGTGGGTACATAGAAATAAAATTTTCATTATCCATCAGTCTAAGATGTGTGTGTATGTATATACACATTTTTTTTTTCTAAGATCAGATAGTTTAGTCTCTAAAAAAAATAAAAATGAAATGAGGTTTGTTGAAGTTACTCTTAATGTGTATGGAAAGAGAGAGAGAGAGAGAGAGACAGAGAGAGAGAGAGAGGGAAGAAGGAAGGGAGAGGGAAGAGGAGAGGAGGCGAAACATATGCATATACACACATATCAAAGATACATACATGTGTATAGCTATATATACATGTATATATATTTACATATATATATGTAATTCACATATATATTTCATCTAGATTTTTAGCAGAGTATATGAATAAATCTCTCATGCTCTTCTTGGGAAAAAGATGGAGAAATATGAGTTGGATCACAATACAGTAAGGTGAACTGAGAGTTGTTCAAGCCCCCAAACTAGCCATTTATAGGTCAATCACAATTTGAAAGGAGGACTCCAACAGAGTATCCGAGGATATATGCATGGGCCTGCTATTTATTATTTTTCTCAGAGGTTTGGACCCAGATGTAGATAGCATAATCATATAATTTCAAGTTCACACAAAGATAGAGGCAAGAGGTATATACTAGATAGTCAGTAGGTCTTGAAGGCAAGTCTTTGGGTCAATATGAATAAAATGACATGTAATAGGAATGAATATAAAGTCTTAAGCTTGAGTTCAAAAAAATAAACACGAGTATAAGAGCTATGTCTAGAAAGAAGGGTTTTTTTGGTTTATTTGTTTGTTTTTAATCTGGAGATTTTAGTGGGCTACAAGCTCAAGAAGAGGAAACAGTATAATATGGTGGTCAAGGAAACTAATGGAATTTTAGATGATACTAAAAGGGACATAATGTCTAGAACTAGTGAGTGAATGAATCAATCAAGAAGAATTTATCAAGCACCTATTATATGGCAGGAACTGTCCTAAGCTCTTTAGAAATGCACAGTCTAATTGGAGAGACAAATGAAAACAATTAGGTACAAAGATGATGTATATAGGGTAAATTGGAGATAACCCTCTATACTTTGCCCTGAGCAGAGTACAAATTTGAAATACAATTATTTTTTCAGTGTCACATTTGAGGAAGGACACTGATGAACTAAAGAGTTTTCAGAGGAAGAACAATAGGTGGCTAAAAAGTTTCAAAATCATGTCATATATATCTCGGTTAGAAGAATCGGGCATACTTAATCTGGAGAAGGGAAGAATTAGGGGAACATGCTATACATGTTGAATTATATTAAATAATAAATAAAATTTATCCCATTAGGTATTGTTGCCTGGTCATGAAGTACAAATTATGTCAGAAGCCTCAAGAAATAGGTTCTGTCCATTTTCAGAAAAGAAAAGAAAAAGAAAAAGGTCAAAGGGAAAAGCAAAGATTCTTATTGGACAAAAGCTGTCCAGTGCTTCTCAGAAGATGTTTGGTCAAAGGAAGGGTTCATGCAGTTCTTGCTGAAAGCTCCTGTCACAGAACAGTAGCCATTTATCACCATTCTACACTTATATCCATCAATGATTCAATCAAGACAGAGGTTTTACAAGTTATAATGAGCCTAGCAGTGCATGTACTGGACACCATTAACAATGCAGAAGAAGTACATGATGTGGTTCTTTTCTGTAAGTCTAATTGTAATCTAGCATCAGTGACATATCTAGTAACATATGCAATGTAATGACATAGTCATGTAAGATGGGTATCAGGTTTCCCCAGACAATGTAATTTAAAAAAATATTCTTTATATTTGATATTTTATTCTCCCCAGTTCCATTTAAAACAATTTTTTACATTTGTTTTTAAAACTTTGAATTCCAGATTCTCTTCCTTCCTCACCATCTTTACTCCTCCCCCCATTAAGAAAATACACGTGAAGTTGTATAACATATTTCCATAAAAGTCATGTTGTGAAAAACCCCCCCCGGTTCTGCCCCCCCTAAAAAAATAACCCTCAAGGAAAAAAAAGAGCATATGTGTCAATCTGTATTCAGACATAATCAGTTCCTTCTTTAGGTACGGATAGCATTTTTCATTATAAATCCTTCATAGTAGTCATGGATCATTGTATTGCTGAGAATAGCAGTCATTCACAAATGATCATCCCAGAACATTGCTATTACTTTGTACACAGTACATTTCATTTTGCTTGAGTTCAGGGAGTTTTTCTGAGAGCATTCTGCTCATCAGACAATGTGATTTTGTAAAAACATTTCTTGGACCAGGGCTTCTTAAACTTTTTTCACTCACAAGTCCTTTTCAACCAAAAAAAGTTTTACATGATCCTAGGTATACAGGTATATAAAATAGTTATACAAGCCAAATTATTTACTGATAATAAACCATGAGATTGTAACCCCCACATTCAGTTAGTTACAAGACACCATAAGGGAACCCACAGTTTAAGAAACAGTCTGAGATCATAGATGGAAAGCTGAAAGGGACTATGAAGCACCTACTGTGTAGCAGGCACTGCGCTAAGTTCTGAGAATATAAAGAGAGGCAAAAAATAGACTCTCCGTTTGGGGAGCTCACAGAGGGAGACAATATGCAGACAACCATGTTCAAATGAGCTACCTATGGGATAAATTGGCCATAACCAATAGAGGGAAGACCCTAGAATTAAGGGGAATTGGGAAAGGTTTCCTGTAGAAGGTGGGATTTTAGCTGGGACTTGAAGGAGGCTGGGGAGGCTAGGAAACAGGTGAGGAGGGAGAGAATTTGAGACCTGGGAAAGTCAGAGTGTCCAAAGTTAACAGCTGGGATGTGCTGCTGCAGGAAAAGGCAGGAGGCCGGTGTCACTGGATAACAGAGTAGGGGGCGAAACTGGAGGGGATATAAGATGTTACTAGAAAAGGGGGGAGCAAGGTATGAAGGGCTTTGCATGTCAGAGGGGTATATATTTGACCTTGGGGCTGAGAGAAAACCATGGGAGTTTGCTGAATAAGAAGCTGCAGGTGACTGGGTCAGACCTGTGCTTTGAGAAGGCCATGACATCCCATGTTCTCATTTTGCAGCTAAGAGGTAATAAGAAATTAACCCTAGGTTATATCACCAATAAGTGTCTGAGATGGGACTTGAGCCTGGGTCTCAAGAGGCAGAAAATATCATTGCCAAGATATCACGTCTAATTGTGAAGTCAAGACATCTTCATTACAACATTGTTGGTCTAGTCCATCATATTTATTTCAATTCAATTCAACCCAATAAGTATTTATCAAAGACCTTTTTGTGTCAGGCACTGTGCTAGGCAAAGACAAAAACAAAAATGAAAATGGTAATAAGCAGCTTGAGAGAGGGGGTGCCAGCAGTTGAGAAGTAATGGGTTGCAGTCGATAGAGTGAGTACCCAAACTTAGAGTCAGAAAAGTGGGAGTTCTACTGTTTTACATTCTTAGGAGCTATGTGACCCCAGGCAAGTCACTTAACCTCTAAAATTTAGTTTTCTTATATGTAAAATGGGAAAAATAAAGCACCCATCTCCAAGGGTTCTGAAGGTTTTGTAAACCTCCAAGTGCTGTACGAATGTTAGTTATTATTTCTGGAAGTGGCTCTTGGACTGAGCCTTGAATGGAATTAAGGATTCCAGGAAGGAAAGCATTTCAGGTATGGTGGGTCAGCCTAGCAGAGGTGCACAGGCAGGAAATGGAATGTGGTGTAAAGGCCCATTTTAACATTTTGTGATAGGACATTTTGCTGGAATGGAGGGTGTTTGAGGAGGGATGATATGAAATGTCCACAAAGACACACTGGAGTTGGATTGTGAATAGAGTCTTTGAAACAAAATGCCTCCAGTAAAGTCTTTTGACCTAACATAGGGTGGGGACACCAAGAAGCCTTCTCAGTGGCAGAACTTGTATTTTTGGGGCAGCTAAATGGCAAAAGTATATAGAGTACTAGACTTGGGAATCAGAGAGACCTGAAAAGGAATTCTGCTTCAGACACTTAGTAGTTGTATAATCCTGGTTAAGTCACCTAATCTCCTTCTGCCTCAGTTTCCTTATCTGTAAAACAGATATAATAGTGACACCTATCTCAAAATATTGTTATGTGGATAAAATGAGATATTTGTAAAGTGTTTCACAAACCTTAACAACCTGTATAAATGTTAGCAAGTATTATTATTCTTAGAGTCCTCATTTCCCCCTTACCAAGTCTTTGACCCAAAGCACTAACAGGGAGAAATATCTCACATAGATAAT
>JAJPUD010014505.1:22218-40479 GCA_023553655.1 Myrmecobius fasciatus | reverse complement strand
ACAACTGACTTGGAAAACAGATCCAGGAGAGACAATCTAAGAATTATCGGTCTCCCTGAAAGCCACGATGAAAAAAAGAACCTGGATGCTATATTCCAGGAAATCATGAAAGAGAATTGCCTGATGTTTTAGAATCAGAAGGCAAAATTGGCATTGAAAGAATTCACCGATCACCTCCAGAAAGAGACCCCAAAATTAAAACCCCAAGGAATATCGTGGCCAAATTTCAGGACTATTGCATCAAGGAAAAGATATTGCAAGCAGCTAGAAAGAAACAGTTCAAATACCGAGGAACTGTAATTAGAATTACACAGGATCTGTCAGCTTCCACATTAAAGAATCAAAGGGCCTGGAATCATATATTCCGAAAGGCAAAAGAACTTGGATTACAGCCAAGAATAAGTTATCCAGCTAGAATGAGCATCATCTTCCAGGGAAGAAGATGGTCATTCAATGATACAGGAGAATTTCACCTATTTCTAATGAAAAGACCAGATCTGAACAAAAAATTTGACCTCCAAATAGAGAACTCAAGAGAATCATAAAAAGGAAAACTCTTGAGAACTATATTCCCACTATAGGTATCCTTAAAGAATGGCGGTATAATTTGATTTTTCTTTGATAATAATGGAAAAGAAATTAGAGGTGGAAGGGATACCATACTGAAAAAGAAAAAGGGGGGAAGGAGGCAAAATAAAGTAAAAATAAAGGAGATAAAATAAGGCAAAATACCATAAAGAGACATAGAAGATCTTATATAATTGAGGGAAAGAAGGGAGGGCGATGAGTATTGTGTAAACCTTACTCTCATTAGATTGGACTCTGAGAGTATATCAGACACATTTGGCTTCAAAGAAGGGCCTGACCCTCCTTGTGGGAAGGTGGGAGGGAAAGGAGAAAAGGAAAGGGATAAACTAATAGAAGGATTAGGGGAAAGGTATAAAGGGGAGGGAGGGACTCTAAAGGGGGGGATTATTGGTGGGAGGTGGTCATTAAAAACAAAGTACTGGGGTGGGTGGAAGGGAGAGAGGAGAAAGAGAAGAGAAAATCATGGGTAAATAAGATGGCAGGGAATACAGATATAGTTATTTTAACTGTGAATGTGAATGGGATGAACTCTCCCATAAAACGGAAGCAGGTAGCAGACTGGATTAAAAGCCAAAATCCTACAATATGTTGTTTACAAGAAACACATCTAAAACATAGAGATACATACAGAGTGAAGGTAAAGGGCTGGAGCAGAATCTTCTATGCTTCAGGTGAACAAAGAAAGGCAGGGGTAGCAATCCTTATCTTGGATCAAGTAAAAACAAAAATAGATCTAATTAAAAGAGATAAGGAAGGAAACTATATTTTACTAAAGGGTACCATAGACAATGAAGCGGTATCAATACTAAACATATATGCACCAAGTGGTATAGCATCCAAATTCCTAGAGGAGAAACTAAAAGAGATGTAAGGAGAAATAGACAGTAATACTATACTAGTGGGGGATCTCAACCTTGCTCTCTCAGAATTAGATAAATCAAATCAGAAAATAAATAAGAAAGAAGTTAGGGAGGTTAACAAAAGGCTAGAAAAGTTAGGTATGATAGATCTCTGGAGGAAATTGAATGGTGATAGAATGGAGTATACTTTTTTCTCAGGGGTTCATGGAACTTATACAAAAATTGATCATGTGTTAGGGCATAAAAACCTCAAAATCAAATGCAGAAAAGCAGAAATAGTAAATGCATCCTTCTCAGATCATGATGCAATAAAACTCAAAAGTAACATAAGGCCAGGAGAAAATAGATCAAAAGTTAATTGGAAATTAAATAATCTAATCCTGAAGAATGAATGGGTGAAAGAGCAAATTATAGACACAATCGAAAATTTCATCCAGGAGAATGACAACAATGAGACAACCTACCAAAATTTGTGGGACACGGCTAAAGTGGTTATAAGGGGTAATTTTATATCTCTAGATGCTTACTTGCATAAAACAGAGAAAGAGAAGATCAATGAACTGGGCTTACAATTAAAAAAGCTAGAAAAAGACCAAATTAAAAACCCTCAATTAAATACCAAATTGGAAATTCTGAAAATTAAAGGGGAGATCAATAAAATTGAAAATAAGAAAACTATTGAATTAATAAATAAAACTAAGAGTTGGTTTTATGAAAAAACCACCAAAATAGATAAGACTTTAGTTAATTTGATTAGAAAAAGGAAAGAGGAAAATCAAATTATTAGTCTCAAAAATGATAAGGGAGAACTTTGCTCCAATGAAGAGGAAATTAGAGTAATAATTAGGAGTTTCTTTGCCCAACTTTATGCCAATAAATTTGATAATCTAAATGAAATGGAGGAATGTCTACAAAAATATAGACTGCCAAGATTAACAGAAGAGGAAATAAATTATTTAAATAGCCCTATTTTGGAAAAAGAAATAGAACAAGCTATTAATCAACTCCCTAAGAAAAAATCTCCAGGGCCAGATGTAGTTACATGTGAATTTTACCAAACATTCAAAGAACAATTAATCCCAATACTATATAAACTATTTGAAAAAATAGGGAAAGAAGGTGTACTACCAAATTCCTTCTATGACACAGATATGGTGCTGATAGCTAAACCAAGTAGGGAGAAAACTGAGAAAGAAAACTATAGACCCATTTCCCTAATGAATATTGATGCAAAAATTTTAAATAAGATATTAGCAATGAGATTACAGAAAGTCATCCCCAGGATAGTACACTATGAACAAGTAGGATTTATACCAGGGATGCAGGGCTGGTTCAATATTAGGAAAACTATCAGCATAATTAATTATATTAATAACCAAATTAACAAAAACCATATGATTATTTCAATAGATGCAGTAAAAGCCTTTTATATAATCCAACACCCATTCCTATTAAAAACACTAGAGAGTATAGGAATAAATGGGCTTTTCCTTAAAATGATCAGTAGCATCTATTTAAAACCTTCAGCAAGCATCATATGTAATGGAGTCAAACTAGAACCATTCCCAATAAGATCAGGAGTGAAACAAGGCTGCCCACTGTCACCATTATTATTTAATATTGTCTTAGAAATGTTAGCCTTGGCAGTAAGAGAAGAAAAAGAGATTAAAGGAATTAGAGTAGGTAATGAGGAAACCAAATGATCACTCTTTGCAGATGACATGATGATATACGTAGAGAACCCTAAAGACTCAACTAAAAAACTACTAGAAACAATTCACAACTTTAGCAAAGTTGCAGGATACAAAATAAATCCACATAAATCATCAGCATTTTTATATATTACCAATAAAGTTCAGCAGCAAGAGATACAAAAAGAAACTCCATTCAAAATAACTGTTGGTAGTATAAAACATTTGGGAATCTATCTGCCAAGGGATAGTCAGGAACTATGTGAACTAAACTACAAAACACTTTCCACACAAATAAAATCAAACCTAGTCAATTGGAAAAAACTTAAAATGCTCATGGGTAGGCCGAGCGAATATAATAAAAATGACAATACTACCCAAACTAATTTACTTATTTAGTGCCATACCAATCAAACTCCCAAGAAATTATCTTACAGATGTAGAAAAAATAGTAGCAAAGTTCATTTGGAAGAACAAAAGGTCAAGAATTTCAAGGGGATTAATGAAAAAAAAAGGCTGACAATGGTGGACTTGCTGTACCAGATCTAAAACTATATTACAAAGCAGCAGTCATCAAAACCATTTGGTACTGGCTAAGAAATAGAGTAGTCGATCAGTGGAATAGGATAGAATCACAAGACAAATTAGGCAATAACTATAGCAATTTAGTCTTTGATAAACCCAAAGACCCCAGCTTCTGGGATAAGTACTCACTATTTCACAAAAACTGCTGGGAAAACTGGAAACTAGTGCGGAAGAAATTAGGGCTTGACCCACATCTAACACCACATACCAAGATAAGATCTAAATGGGTTCATGATCTGGATATAAAGAGTGATACTATAAGTAAATTAGAGGAATGTAATATAGTTTACCTCTCAGACCTATGGAGATGGAATAAATTTAGGTCCAAAGAAGAACTGGAACTCTTAATTGAAAACCAGATAGATAACCTTGACTATATTAAGTTAAAAAGTTTTTGTACAAACAAAACCAATGCAGACAAGATTAGGAGGGAAGCAATAAATTGGGAAATCATCTTTACATTTAAGGGTTCTGATAAAGGTCTCATCTCTAAAATATATAGAGAATTGTCTCATATTTATAAAAATTCAAGCCATTCTCCAATCGATAAATGGTCAAAGGATATGAATAGACAATTTTCAGAGGATGAAATTAAAACTATTTATAGTCATATGAAAAGGTGCTCCAAATCACTATTGATCAGAGAAATGCAAATCAAGACAACCCTGAGGTACCACTACAAACTTGTCAGATTGGCTAAAATGACAGGAAAAGTTAATGATGAATGTTAGAGGGGATGTGGGAAGGCTGGGACACTGATGCATTGTTGGTGGAGCTGTGAACGGATACAGCCATTCTGGAGAGCAATTTGGAGCTATGCTCAAAAAGTTATCAAACTGTGCATACCCTTTGACCCAGCAGCATTTCTATTGGGCTTATATCCCAAAGAAATCATGAAGGAAGGGAAGGGCCCCACATGTGCAAGAATGTTTGTGGCAGCCCTTTTTGTAGTGGCTAGAAACTGGAAATTGAATAGATGCCCTTCAATTGAAGAATGGCTGAATAAATTATGGTATATGAATATTATGGAATATTATTGTTCTGTAAGAAATGACCAGCAAGACGATTTCAGAGAGGCTTGGAGAGACTTACATGAACTGATGCTGAGTGAAATGAGCAGAACCAGGAGATCATTATACACGGCAACAACAGTACTATATGACGATCACTTCTGATGGACATGGCTCTTTTCAACAATGAAAAGTTTCAAACCACCTCCAATTGTTCACTGAAGAAAGCCATATACACCCAGAGAGAGGCATGTGAAATGTGGACCACAACATAACATTCTCATATTCCTTGATTGATGTTTGCTTACATTGTGTTTCCTTTATCTGATATGTCTTTCTTGTAGACACGATTTTTCTTGCAGAACAATGATAAGTTTGGAAATATGTATACATATATTCGATTTGCCAATATTTTAACATAATTAACATGTAGTGGATATCCTGCCATCTAGGGGAGGGGTGGGAAGTTGGGGGGAAAATTTGTAACAGAAAGCTATGTAAGGGTCAATGTTGAAGAATTCCCCACACATATGTTATGCAAATAAAATAAAAATTTTTTTTAAAAAATTAAAAAAAAAAGAAAAGAAAAATCTAATGAGGGAGACCAAAAAAAATAACTAGGTATATAATATATGCATGTTACAAATATTCATATAAGAAATATATAAACACATGTATAAGCTATATATGTAAATCACACAATTTATATATAGATGTGTATATATGTATATATATGTTATTTATGTGTGTAGTTATATACAAACACAAACTATATAAATGAAAAGTAATCTGAGAGGAAAGGAATGAGCAGGAGGGGAGGCTGAGGGTATCATTATTTTTTAAGTTTGTTTTTTTTGGCCAAGGTTTCTGTTCTTGTGCTATTGTCTTACTGTTCTGAAGTATTTTGGGGTATCTTAATATATTAAAGCAGAGAGAATTCTAGTCAGAAAACGAATTCCTCACATCTCTCACTTTGTGCCACCGGAAAGTGCACCGTGGTTTTCAGGCAGTTTCAGAAGTAAAAGCTGTTCAGAAATGCCAGAAATGAGGATTACTAAGTCTTTCTACCACTTGGGCAAAGTAGTTGCCAAGCCAATTGTTGCTAAGTGCTACACTCCAGTGAAAGACAATAGGAAATATGTGGGGGGTGGGTGAGGGGAGACATATGATGGTGAAAAATCTGTTCCCAGTCCCACCTGCTTCTCTCTCTTTCCAAATGCTTCTTGCCCTCGGTTAGAACCAGTACTTAGTTCATAAGTTCAGCCAAAAAGGGATTCTCAGAACAAAATTAGTTGGTACCAGGAAGAATAGTGGTGATAGATAATGTCCTATATTTACCTGTCGGGAATCTTTACCTGTCACTTTATTTGTTATGCTGCTCGATTAAATGTTTTTGAACAAATATGTCTGATTGATAGTATAAGTAAATGCATCAGTGGGGGCTCATATGTGGGGGTACCTATTCTAGAGATTTACTTGGAGTATACTTCAAGTACTATATCTCTGTGTGTGTATCAAGTGTCTTAAAGGCAAAGACTATATCTTTTTATAACTGATACAGAATTCAAATCTTGACTCCAATATTCCCTCACTATGTGATTGTGGACAAAGCCATTCAATTCCTCCAAACTTTAGTTTCATCAATAGAGAAAGTAGGCATTATGATCAAGAAAAGAAGAGTATAGCCAGCTTAAGAGTGATGGCCTGGGAAAGAACCTCAAAAAGAACCTCATTGTGAGGAAAGTGTTATGTAAATATTAAAGTTCTATATAAATTTTAGCTATTATTATTATTATGAACTAAATTATTGAATTATTCCAGTCCATTCCTCTAACTTCCCTACAAGCCTCATTTAAACCCTCTAAAGCAGTCTACATGTAGATTTTAACACTTATAATGGCCCCCAGATGGTGTTTGGGGGCTTGGAGGGAAGATTAAACATGATTCCTGACAGAAATGTAATTAAGTATTATTGTACTTGGTGCAAATTCCAAAAACAGTATTTTTCTTTTCTCCTTTGTCATCAATTAAAAAAAAATAAGCCATAGGAAAACAATTATATAATTTTTATTATATTTAAAATACTCAAGTTTCATGTACAATACTCCTCCTCTATTCACAATTTGACCACTATGCTGCTACTTTCACAGGGAGAGCCAAACAAAAAGAGGTTAAAATCCCAATCAATTAGGGGTGACAGGCTATGGAGGTATATCTGATACTTAGGTGGACTTTAGGACCCCTACACTATGGATTAATCACTCCATCCCGGTTGTTCTTGCAAGGAAGGTTGAAGCAGTCAAACACAGACAAAATCATGGTGTTAAAATTGAGAAAAGTAGAGAATGTTTAGTCCAGGCCCTCTATTTTATAGGACAGGAAACAGGCCCAGAGGGAGGAGCAGCATGTCTAAGGTATCATGGATAGATGGCAAGAGAGCTGGGCTCTAATAATGGGATCATGAGTAAGTTGGAGAGGGCCTTAGATGCCATCTAGTACAATTCTTTTAATCTACAGTTGAGAAAACTGGGTCCCAAACATGTTGAGTTATTTGCCCAAGGTCACACTGGTAGAAGTGGCAGAATCTATAAATTATATTCTATTTACAAAGCACTTTGCTCAGAAATATCCTACAAGGCAAGTAGATTATAAGCATTATGATCATCATTATAGCAAAGAGGCTATAAGCTAGAGTTAGAGGATGTGCATGGTTTGGTCAGGGTCACATAATTATTTAAGAAGCAAAACTAAGGTTCACATTCAAGACTTTGGTTCTAAGTCCACTATTATTGTTACTATATTGCTTTTCATTCTATCAACCTAAACATTTTTGTTGGCCAATCAATAAGAGACAGAGTGATTTGGGTTTAAGCTGTGTTCCTGAGGAAAGAAATCTAGCCTGTGAACCCCAAGATATCTTGTGAGGTTTTACTGATCAAATTTTACATTCCTTTGGGAAGAGAAGGGAAGGGAAGGAAAGAGAAAGGGAATGGAAAGGAAGGAAGAGGGAAAGGGAAAGGGAAGGGAAGAGAAAGGGAAAGGAAAAGAGAAGCAAAAGGAAAGGAAAAGGAAAGGGAAAAGGAAGGGAAAGGGAAGGAAAGGGAAATGAAAAGGGAAGAAAAGGGAAAAGGAAGGAAAAGGAAAGGGAAGGGAAGGGAAGAAAAGGAAAGAGAAGGGAAAGAAAAAAGAAAGGGAAAGGAAACAGAAGGGAAGGGAGAGGGGAAAAGAAAGGGAAAAGAAGGGAAGAGAAAGGGAAGAAAAGGGAAGGGAAAGGGAAAGGGAAGGAAAAGCAAAGGGAATGGGAAAGGAAAGGGAATGGGAAAGAAAAAGGAATGGGAATGGAAAAGGAAAGGGAAGAGATGGGAAAGGGAAAGGAAACAAGGAAAGGAAGAGGGAAAGGGAAGAGAAGGGAAAGGGAAAGGAAAATAGAAGGAAAAGGAAAGGAAAGGGAAAGGGAAGGGAAGAGAAGGAGGAAAAGGGGAAGGAAAGGAAATGGGAAAGGGAAGGGAAAGGGAAGGAAAGGGAAAAGAAGGGAAAGCAAAAGGAAAAGGAAAGGGAAGGGAAGGAAAATGGAAAGGGAAAGGGGGAAAAGGAAGAGAAAGCCCTACTGGTCTTTGGTCATTGATTATCTTAAAATAAATGTAAATAGCATGTGTTTCTGTTTTGGCCAGAAACCCTGAGGATGTTCTCTTCCCAGATTGATTTTTTAACTTAATTAAAACAAAGACATTCTTTGCCTTATTTCTTAGCTAGCCTTAATCACTAAATGGACAGTTGACTCAAACTGAAACCTGGGAAAAACCTAAACTTAAAAAGGCCAAGATTTCCCATTGCATCTAGGGCCATCTTCAATTGTTTTCATCTATATCTTGCCAATGGACTCAGATAGTTCCAGAGGAGAAAGTGAGACTGACGACTTTATACAACCCACTCTCACTTAAATCCAATTAATTTACATGTTATGGCATTACTTCTCTGATGTCATGGTCATCTTCCAGAAGGAAGGACAAACAACAATCAAGCAAAATTCATGTGGTGAAAACATTGCTACCAAGAGAGTACTGGAAAGGCAGTAGATAGAATATGATAAAGGAAGCTTCTTGAAGAGAGAGACTTTGATTTATTTCACAAATAGAAAGATGAGTATGGCTTGGCAGGAAAAAAGAACATATTCTTCTCTCCCCTCTTTTAAGAGGACAAAGATTTGTTGATGAAAGAAAGTATGTTGTTTTTGAAGTCCAGCAAGATTAGTGTAGTTGGGTTAAGGACGGCCAGTTAGAATACTAAGGGGAAAAAGAAACAGTCAGAAGATCCACTGATAGAAAGTCCTGAAAGTCTGAACTTAGCTGAACTGACTCACTAAGGGATGATGATCAGGAAAGGAAGAGAGTACAGCCAGTTTAGGGGTGATGGCCTGGGAAATAACTGAGGACTGAAGGGATTAGAGGTTACTATCTCATCCTGGTGTTTTATTTATATGATAGCAATGATCATCGTGACAGCCATCATAGGACTTCACATTTTTATAGCACATGAAGGTTTATAAAGTATTTCTCTAACCAGGAGGTCCCTGTAATGTTGGTAATGCAAGTATGATTAATTCCTAATTTACAGATAAGTAACAGCATAAATGCAGAGCAGCAGAAAATGAATAGAATGACAGCTTGAAGGGATCATAGAACTCGTTTATTTTGCCCTGTGTAGCACAGGGAAAAGAGTTCTGGATTTGGAATCAGAAGCCCTGGGCTTCAGTTCTAACTCTGCTATTTAGCCTTATCATCCATTCTATTTTAGTCTTTTCCATTCCATTCCTCATTTATGAAATGAGGGGATCAGATTCGATGGATTCTAAAATATTTCCAGTTCTAATGTTATGATCTCAGAACAGCCTGAATTTTACAGATAAAGAAACTATGGATTAGAAAGTTGCTTGTCTAAGGTTATATAACTAGAACCTAAATGCAAATCTGACTCCCAGGCAATACTCTTTCTCCAATCTTTCTCCAAGAAGCCTTCTTAGATTCTTCCAGCTGAAAGTTATCTTTATCCCCAAGTGTTTCATATACTTTAATGCAATTTCTTATATTTCTCAAACCCTGCCTAGTTATTTGTTGCACAATGGATAGAATGTTGGGACTAGAGTCAGGAAGACTGAGTGCAAATCTAGACTCAGACACTTACTGTGAGACTCTAGGCAAGTTACTTAATCTCTGTTTGCCTTAATTCCTTCAAGCTGAAAAATTAGGATAATAGTATCTCCCTCACAGGATTGTGGTGAAAATCAGATGAGATACTTGTAAAAAAGAATTTAACACAGTGTTTGGCACATAGTAGGTGCTATTTAAATGCTTATTCCCTTCCCCTCCCTCTTCTCTTCCTAATTTAGGTACTTGTCTTAGTCATCCTCTTTGCAGAGAAGTACATGAAACAATTGCTTCATTCTTGTATGACTTTCTCTGACCCATTTAGGGTTTTCTTGGCAAAGATAAAAATAAGCCATGTCCTTTTCCACATCATTTTACAGATTATAAACTACAGCAAACAGGGTTAAGTAACTTGTCCAGGGTCACACAGCTAATAAATATGTGAGGACAGAATTAAACTCATGAAGCTGACTGTTCCTGATTTCAAGTCTAATGCAACATGATGAAGAACTGTGGAACTTCAGACATTCTTATCTTGGTCCTGGTCACTCATTCTTTTTTTATTTTATTTTAATAATACATTACTTTTCAAATTATATATAAATGTGGCTTTCAACTTTCATTTTTGTAAAATTTTGAGTTCCAAACTTTTTTGGAAGCAAGCAATCTAATATGTTATATGTGTACATTCATTTATAACATCTTTCCATATGAGTCATATTAGGAAAGAAAAATCAGAACAAAAGGGAAAAAACACAAGAAAGAAAAAAAGAAAAGATGTCTCCATAGTTCTCTCTCTGAATGCAGGCAGCATTTTCCATCCAAAGTTTATTGGAATTGCCTTGGATCATTGAATTTCTGAAAAGAGCAAAGTCTATCATAATTGATCATCATACAATCTTGCTATTGCTGTGTATAATGTTTTCCTGGTTCTGCTTGCTTCACTCAGCATCAGTTCACATAAATCTTTCTAGGCTTTTTAAAAATAAGCCTGTTCATCATTTCTTATAGAACAATAATATTCCCTTATATTCATATACCATATACTATACCATTCAGTCATTTCCCAATTTATGGGCATCTATTCATTTTCAAATTTTTTGCTATAACAAAAAAGATCTGTTATAAACATTTTTGTACATGTGGGTCCTTTTCCCACATGTACATGTATGATCTCTTTGGGATACAGCTAGTCACTCATTCTTTGATGTATCTACCTGGTGCTT
Source organism: Myrmecobius fasciatus (assembly GCA_023553655.1). Classification (NCBI taxonomy): domain Eukaryota; kingdom Metazoa; phylum Chordata; class Mammalia; order Dasyuromorphia; family Myrmecobiidae; genus Myrmecobius; species Myrmecobius fasciatus. Next base: position 29,375 of record JAJPUD010014505.1, on the reverse strand, counting down.
CTTGACACAGTCATTCCTATTGCTCCATGACAGCAAAGGATACTAGAATTAGGAGAGATCTCAGAAACTTAGTTTAACTGATACCTGAATAAGAATTCCCTCTACAATCTATATGCCATGTGGTAGGCAACTTTTGCTCAAAGAAATCCATTAAGAGGAACTGAAGTAGTTAGGAAGAAGAAAAGATAAAATGACAAAATCTTGTGATCAAATAAAAGAATTTTGAAGTTCATAAAAATGGAACTGGAACACTTGTGGGTAATGGAAAGAGTATGATTACATCTGTGTGGTTGAGAGAGAATGGAAGAGATGTTGAAGATAGAAAGGCTCAGATCTAAACACTGATCTCATTGTAGGAGAATGCAAAATGTCCAGAAGGTTTGTAGATAACAGCCACCAGAATATAGATTAGGTGATAAATATTTATTGAATGATCCTCAAAGGAAGGGATGAGGGTGAAGTGATGTTGATAGAGAGAGGGTATAGAATCAGCAACCAGAAGCAAGGATTATTAGGATGACTCCTCCATGACCAGTGAATCAAAGGATGGGTTAACATGATACTTCTACTGAAGAGTATGGCCAAGAATGAAAAAATTATAGGAGGAAAACATGTCTTAGTGAGAAATGGAAGGAGATAGGAAAAAAGTTTAAGATGAGGGCAATTTTTAAAATTATGGAGCAGGTTTCCCAGATAATAAAATGGTCTTCTACATTGTAGGGATGTAGTTAGGGGGGATATAAGTATAGAAGTGAGCAGTTGGGAATGGGGAATGGGGTTTGGACAGTGACAGCCAGGGATTTAGAATCCTGGGATAGAAAGAGGAAGAAATGCGAGGGAGTGGAAATTTGCTAATATATTGAAGAATAAATAGTATAAACAGAGTATTACTACTTATTCTTTGAAAACTTTTGAAGCAGATGACTAAACTTCAAAATCTTCCTTTGAAGCCTATCCTCATGACAGTTGTAGTGTATCTCGGCAGACCCCAAAAGCTCACCTCAAAGCAGGAAGGAGAAAAATTAAAAAGATGTAAAAAGAAAACATATCAGTAATTTATTCTTATTTCTTATTCATTCTCAAAAATCTCTAGAATATTCCAAAATGCAGGATGTTATTTACACCAAATTTCTTGCTCTAAAATGAAACCTGATTTCCTGTCCTCTTCAGGACCCTTAAGATTTCTCTTCTCAGCAAGAAGTTTCTCCTACTTGAGCAGTTCATAAAGTAAGATTTAGGGACCCATGTAGGTCTCCAATAACCTCTTATTGTATCTGCAAAATCAAAACTATCATCATAAAAATATTAAGATATTATTTTCTTATTAAAATGTGCTTCCCATTTTACAACTACTTGCTATGTGACCTATATTTGCTTCATATACTTTAGCCTAAATAACATATGACAACTAACTAAATACAGAAACAGATCAGATGATTTAGCTTTCTTCTCTTAAACTAGACAAAAAAAGATTTGCAGAAAAACAGTGCTATTCTTTCCACTGGTTTCTTGCTTTGAAATATATTTTTCATAAAATTGTATTTATAGTGCATTTATTATTGATATTTTAAAATAAATCAATTAATATCTTAAACTTACATTTTTATTTCTAATATTATAAATATCAAAAGATATGGTCTTTATAAACAAAAGCTCTTTGGGGTCCTTAAAAACAATGAAGAGTGTAAAGGAATCCTGAGACCACAAAATTTGAAAATTGCTGTCCTAAATGATGAAGAGACACTGAAGCAGAAAAGTAAATTAAGCAACTTTTTAAACACTGCCAGGAATTAGCACAGGGAAAAATCAAAGGGAAGTCAATCAATATCAAATACTAAATGTCTGTTACTATAGCTGGATGCTGAGCATTGAGGGGTTCTTAACCATTTGGGTATCATGGACCTTCTTGGAAATTGGGGAAAACCAATGGATCCCTTTTCAGAAATATGTTTTTAAATGAATAAGACAAAACACATGGGATCACAAAGGGAATCAATTATATCAAAATATAGTTATCAAAATAGACCTTTAAAAATAAAGCAAGTTGATAGACTATAGGATAAGAAGCCTTCATAAAGGGAAGAAAATAACTGGGCTACTGTCTTGAGGAGATCTCCCAGGCTAATAGAGAAGGGAGACAGATGCAGTTCTTATTCTTAAGGGAAATCTCATGCTAATAAAAACAGGAAAGAACATATAAAAATGCACTGATTTACACTTATTTGGCAAAAAAAAAAAGAAACACATGTACAGGAAGGGAATGCTGTGGGAGCTAAATACCTTTGTGCGAAAGAGACAGAATGAAGAAATAATCAGTATCCAATGGAGGGGAGGGAATCAAAGAAATTAAATTAGGTTTTTGCCCTGAAGACAATTTTTTCTGGTTAATTCTTCCATTTCTTTTTTTTAGGTGATAGTATTTTACTTTTCCAAATACTTGCAAAGATAGTTTTCAATATTCACCTTTACAAAACCTGGTGTTCCAAATTTTTCTCCTTCTCTCATCCCTTCCCCCTTCCCAAGACAGCAAGCAATCTGATATAGGTTAAACACGTGCAAGTCTTCTGAACATATTTACATATTCATCATGTTGCACAAGAAAAATCAGATCAAAAGTGAAAAAAATGAGAAAAAAACAAGCAAACTACAACAGCAAAAGGTGAAAATAATATGTTTTGATCTACTTTCAGTCTCCACAGTTCTATCTCTGGATGTAGATGACAAGTCTAATGGAATTGCCTTGAATCATCTCATTGTTAGAAGATCCAAATCCATCACAGTTCATCATCACATAATCTTAATGCTATACAGTGTTCTCTTGGTTCAGCTCATTTCACTTAGTATCAGTTATGTAAGTCTTTCCAGGCTTTTCTGAAATCAGCTTGCTCATCATTTCTTATAGAACAACAATATTCACATTAACAATATTGAATATGAATAATTCATATACCATAACTTATTCAGCTATTCTCCAATTAAGGGGCATCAACTCAATTTCTAGTTCTTTGCCATTACAAAAATGACTGCCACAAACATCTTTGCACATGTGGGACCTTTTTCCTCTTTCATGATGTCTTTGCAATCCCTCCATTTCTCTGGATTTTTTTTTTTTTACAAATAAGGAAAAGACCCCCAAAAATGTGGAAACCAGTGCTATGGGCAGGCTATAAAAGGACAAAGACCCAAAAGTCTTCACTGGTCCTCTCTTAGCAATGGAAAAAAGGGGAGAAGGAAGGAAATAAGCATTTATTAAACACCTACTATGTGCCAGGCACTATCCTAAATGCTTTATAAATGCTATTTCATTTGATCCTCATCTAGGGAGGTAGTCCCATTTTATAGCTGAAGAAACTGAGGCAGACAAACCTGCCTAGAATCACACAAGTCATTATCTGAGATTGGCTCTGACCTCAGCCCTTTCTGACTCCAGGATCAGCACTCTGTCCATAGTACCACATAGCTGTCAGTCAGCAGAGGGCAAAAAGCAGAATGGGAGAATGGAAAAATCACTAGATTTGGAGTCTGAAAACTTGAATTTGAATCCTGTCTCTGACTTATTGCCTGGGTGACCTTGGATGAATAACTGCTCTGAAATTCTGTTTAATTATAAAATAGAGAAAATACTATTAGTATCACCTATCTCATGGGGGTAGTTATGGTGTAAATACTTGTTTAAAGGTTAAAACACTATGGGAATGTGAATTATTGTTACTGGGTGGGAAGAGAGAATGAATGAATGTTTGCCCTGAGCATTCATTCTGACACTCAGCAGGCCCTGGTGCTTTTGAATAAACCCAGCTTCCAGGGCTTTAAGTAGGAGAATATTGGTTGGCTCCTCAAGGCAATGAACCAGGATCATAAATAATCCTGGACAGACTCGCTGGGGTGTTGTCTGCATTAATTATTTGTAAAGAGCATTAAAGGACCTGGCCTGAAAGGCACTAAACACCTAGTGCATTAAGTATGTAATTTATGATCTGCCCAGGGGCTCTTTCCCCACACTCTTGGCCAGCCTACCAATTGAAGTTTAGGGGTTAAAGTCAGGGGTATAAAAGATGACATTTTGTCCTCTACACTCATACACCCACAATGGGATTTTTGGAGACTGCTAGCCCATTGATCTCAGGTCATTCTTTGCCTACAAAAATACTGTAATGGAGAAGAATTGGTGCAGGGTATAGAAAGACTCACTCAATTAGCCAAATGCTGGTTCTCATCAGAACAGCGTGGAACCAACTGGACAGCCCACTTGGAATGGCTCAGGCCCAGAATCTACTTAACGTATAATCTGAACTTCCTTTGCTTCCACCATCCCCATCCCTGGCTCCCTTTTCTAGGATTTGTCACTGTTTGGGAAAAGTGCTGCCAATTTGGGTTTCATGACCCAGCATAAAAAAGCATCAGTGGAACAGGAGGTGATTGGCTGACAGGTCAGACTGGAAGGAATACTCCAGGAGAGAAGGGACCTAATGAGTGCTGGGGAGGGGAAAGAGAAACAAGAACAAATGGCAGGATTCACAGCAATGTTGTCGGCAGCAAACCCCCATGCATTCTTCCCACATGCTATATGATATGGGAGGGGAGCCGTGGAACAGTCAGGGGAATCCTTCTGGTGTCTTCTCAGTCCTTTTGGCCACAACTTGTCACCCACAAAACTGTCATCAGCAGTATTAGAATATGAAGGACAGTAAGACATAAAGGATACATGGACTTAGAGATGGAAGAGATGAGATGGGACACTGAATCTGATCCCATCCCAGCTCATTAGTAAATAAGCAGGCTTGCTAATGGTTTTGGTCAAAGCCACTAAAGTTGTAGATCTAAGATGATGACTGGAAATACTTTTAGAATTCATAGAATTAAAACTATGTACTTAGAACTCATCTGGTTTTTACAGATGAGGAAATTGAGATCCAAGGGGTGAATTAATGAAAAGGTATTTATTAAGGATATTTATTAAGTATTACACAATTAAGTTTCAGGCACTGTCCTTAATACTGAGGGTACAAATTTAAGCAAGTAAGATAGTCCCTGCCTTCAAATAGCTTATATTTTAATAAGGAAAGACAACATATACAGGGAAGTAGTGACTAGGGAGAGGAGTTTTGGACTTCAAAGCCAGGGAAAACTTGTGTAGTTGAAAGATTTGCTTAAGATCACCTCATCATGGTGGTAGAGATGAGGTCTGAACTCAGGTTTTCTGACTTCCAGAACTAGTTTTTTTTCCCCACTATTCCATGAAGTCTCTCAATTGACTAGTGATATATTTTCATGACTTTCACATAAATCTCCATTGAAGCTCACATTAATCTTCATTTATAGGAGGTAGTATGGCTTAGCGAAGAGAGAAAGGACCTCAAAACCAAGAAGACCTGGTTTTAAGTCCCTCTTGTTATAGAATACTAGTTCTGTATTTCTGGGCAGCCACTTAACTTCTCAGGACATAATGTAGAGAAGGTGCAGATCTACACTGATAAATGAAATTTCCTCATCTGGGAGCTCTCTATATCAAAGGATTTATTAACCCTATCTTTGCCCTTCAGATGAGTAATATGCCTCTAGAAGAGGTAGGAAGAAGACTCATAGGATCCCAGAGATAGGAAATGGCAGAGCTGATACTAAAACCCAGATCTTGGGACTCTAAGTATAGTGACCTCATTTGCCCACTTTGTTGCTGCACTATCCTCTGTCTGGGTATCACCTGTGAATTACAATGATGCATTCCCCTGATGCCCATGATTGTGGGTGAGAGGTAGCCGGAGGGCAACTCAACATGTACAGAATTGAAAATGCCCATGTTCAGGTTTCAGCAGAGAGAAATGCCAGCGTGAGATTAAGAGGTACTTAAACACAAAGGCCATAATGAAAATGCTGGCAAGTCCTAAGCAACACTAAAGTACAGCCTGAAAATTTCCCAAAGCCCTTGGGAAGGGGAATTCCCTCAGCGTTTAATAGGACAGACTGGAAAAAGTTGATCAGGTAAGTTAGCCTTCAACTCTTTGGTCTTTTTCCTCCAGATCATAGTTTTAGGAGGCAAAAAAAGAAAATACCACCACCACCAGAGAGAAAAAAAATCTACTTTCATTTTTAAATACTTTAAAAAGAAGGGGCTCTTCTTGCTTAATATTCTCCCCTTAAGTATCTTCTTCACATCCTCTACAACTCCAACTTTGACATTGATTATATTTATATAATACTTCATAAAAACAACTAGTATTTATTTGATGCTTTAAGGTTTGTAAAATATTTTACATGTGTTAGATTATTTGATCCTCACAACATCTCTGGGAGGTAGATGCTACTATTATCTGCATTTTGCAGAGGAGGAAACAGAGGCTATAGTTAAATAACCAACTCAAAGTCACATATTGAATAGTCATGCAAAACTAAGTTGAATTAAGATCTTCCTAGATTCTAAATGCAGTTCTTTATCCACTGTGTCATATCAGTTACATGATATTTTCCTCCCATTATAAATTTGATCTTGACCATATTCCTGTGATATAGGCAGAACTAGTGCCATTATGCCCATTTTACAAATTGAAAGACTGAGTATCAGAGAAATTATGAGACTCTTCCAAGGCTAGCATGTAACAGAATAGAATTGAAACCTAGAACATGACCACAAATCTAGGAGACTTTTCTTTGTAACATATTGCTTTTCTTTCCCAAAATCACTCCCAATGCATTCCTATGTCTCTCTTATCAGCTCAAGGTGTATATATTCTGCCTATAGAAAATAGTCTTTAATTTTCTCTGAAAATCAGATATTGACACAGATACACACACACACACACACACACACACACACACACACACACATACCTCCAAAGTAGTGAGAAGAGATGGAATACATGTAGCACATTCTGTTGGTTACATAACAGATATAGATGTTCTGGCAAAGAGCAAATATGTATTGTGAAATAATAGATTTTTTCCATGATAATAGTCCCCCATTGAAAAATGCAAGCTCTGGGGCAGCTAGGTGGTACAGTGGATAGAACACCAGCCCTGAAGTCAGGAGGACCTGATTTCAAATCTGGCTTCGAACACTTAACACTTCCTAGCTGTGTGACTCTGGGTAAGTCACTTAACCCCAATCCCCTCAGGGGAAAGGAAGGAAGGAAGGAAGGGAGGGAGGGAGGGAGGGAGGGAGG
>JAJPUD010014505.1:0-22118 GCA_023553655.1 Myrmecobius fasciatus | reverse complement strand
AGGAAGGAAGGAAGGAAGGAAGGAAGGAAGGAAGGAAGGAAGAAAAATGTAAGCTCTGCTGTCTCCCTCAGTTTCCCCCTTCCCTTTCCTTCATAATGTAATCAGTTACTAAGAACCTCTGAGATAACTCTGGCATTGATGCACCTATTAACCCAATTCAGGTCCTTCTCATCTGTCACTGGGATTATTAGAACAATTTTCCAATTTGTGTCCTTGTTTCTAGACTGTTTCCTCTCAAATTCAAGCTCCATACAACTTCTCAGAAAACTTCCAAAACACAGTTCTAATCATGCCTGGACACATAGAGATAGGGATTGGACTTGTAATTTTATTTATATAAGGAGCTCCCAGAAGGAAAAAAAAGAAAAAGAAAGAAAGAAACTCCTTCTATTAATTCAGACTAGCGCCTTCTATGTCTGGGTACAGAATTAAGGTTCAGTAAATATTAATTGAATTGAAAGACACATATTATCTACTAGGAATGTAGTTGATTTTCTCTTCTTGGTGCTTTCTATACTCCGTAGTAGTTTAATGAACTGATTTCTCCTTCCCCATCATATCATATTTCCTGGCTCCCACAGTACGTGAACTTCTCTGTCTTAATATTTATTCCCTTCTTTTTGCATCCAGATAATCACAATGCTAATACAGTTGGGCTGCAATACCATCATATACCAGAAAGTGTTGCCCTTTAACAGGTTGATCATGTTCTCTATCCTGAAAATCCCTTACATTCAAGATTCATCTCTGCAGGATGTACCTATGTCCTACCTCTGTAATTTTGGTCATTCAAATTTCCACATATTAATTTGGGGCAAGGGATACCTGCATAATTAACTTTATAGCATTCTCAGTCTTGTACCAAGCTTATTTTCAAGTTCAATTTAAAGGTTTTGCAAAAAGTGAATTAGGGATCATACTAGATAGAAGCTATCTTCAGAAAGGTCCCCAAGGACAGATATATAATCATCTACATTCTGCCTGTAGTGAGGGACACTTTAAAAATTAAATCTGTCACTGGAAATAAGCTGAAGCCCATTCCTGAAAGCTGCTAACTATAACACAGATGCCCGAGGGGCAGCCAGACAGCTGAATGCTAAAGAATTGAGAAATGGCAGGTCTGAAGAAGACCTAAATTCCTATGGGAGAGGAGAGGAGCAAGCCCTTAGTCTGGCCCCAGGGGAACCTCCCAGCCCCAACCTCCCTTTACTTTCCCCTGAGGCTTCCTGTTTCTTCCAAAAGAAGCAAACTGCTGAAGGCTGCAATGTATGAAGAAGCTGGGACAGCTTCTACCCTGGAGCCTTTGGAGTTGTTATCTGAAATCAAAACCCACAGAGAAAAAATCAGGCAAATGCCCAAGAAATGGGGGAATTGATCTGTGTTTTCCCAGCAACACCTCTGTTTTCAGGTCAGAAATCCAATTCACTCTCAAGATCTTCAGCCACATAGAGCTCAATGATCTCCTTATTGGTTAATCAGACCAACTCCATGGGCCATTGGGAAGGCAGAGAGTACCTGATTGAAGTGATTAGAAATTAAGAGTTCTTGTTCTCTGTTGAGGTTTCATTTCCTCTGGGAAGCCTCCCCTCATCCCTTCATTTGTCAGGGCTACCTCATGACAATTTTCCTTGTACTATATTTAATTCTATCCATATTTATGTTCTTCCAGTAGAATGTAAACTCTCTGAGGACAAGAGATCATTTTATTTTTATCTCTATATCTACAGGATCTGCACAATATCTTGGACAGAGAAGGCATTTAAAAACATTTGCTGAATTGAATTGTTGTGGGAGGAGGGAAGTAAACTTTCCCATTTACCCTAACCTGTGTGCCCTTAGAGATCTCTTCTACCAGCCTCCACATAGTAACTGAGAAAGATATATGACCTCTCTAGAATCACATCATATGAGAAGACTCCTTATCAACCTCACCTATCTCTGCTCTGGAGTTCTAATGCTAGTCATGTAGTGAAGAGAGTTCTATTTAGATACTAGCTAGCTAGTATCAACATGTCCTAAGGACAAACCCTACCTTATTAGCCCTGTGACCCTGAGCAAGTCACTTACATGAGTTTACTTCAGTTTGCTCAAGTATAAAAAGGAGTTTATAATAGCATCTGCCTCCAAGGATGTTGTGAAGATCCAATAAGATATTTTTTAAATAATGCTAAGCACAGTGGATGGCACATAAAAGGTGTTTGATGAATGCTTGTTCCTTTCCCTTTCCATCCTTCATTCTTCCTTTGCATATTCACAATTTGTACAATATCTGTCCAGCCATTTCTCTGTGAACATCATCATTTCATATGACAGAAATAATTCCACCTTGGACTTATATAGTATTTTATTCCATGCTTATATATTAAGTACCTACTATATGCTAAGGACTTAACAAATATCTATTTATTTTGATTCTCATAGCAATTATTTTAGCTAAGTGCTATCATTTTCCCTATTTTACAATTGAGGAAACTGAGGCAGATACATTAAGTGAATTATTGAGGGTCACACAACTAATAAATTCTGAGACATATTTGAACTCAATCTTTCTGATTACAGGTCCAGTGCTCTATCCATTAGATTACCTAGCTACTAAATGGAAGATATAATCTATATAATAAAATACATAATATATAGCATATAATAACAGAATAATATAATAATAAAAATTATAATGTGATAGAATATAGGACAATATAATCTACATAATAATATAATGGATAACAGATAATATGTAATAAAATACATAATGATGTAAGAGAATAATATAATATGTAATTTATAATTTACATAATATAATAGTATAAACTAAAATAAATAAGCAGAAAGACAAATTTTCATGTATTGTAGAAATTAAATGACTTGCTCAGGATCACATAGCCAAAAGGTAAAATCAGGACTAGACCCTGGATCTCCTGACTTTTAGGATCATTTTACTCTGTATCCAGGTACACTGAAAGCTGGTAAGGGCAAGGAACATGACACCCATTTCCTCACACCAGTGGATATTCAAGAAATGCTATTGATTGTCTAAGGCAGCTAAATACACAAATATCCAAAAGCCTGAAATGTCTCCTTCTGGGTGTTAGTTTCAAGCATTTTGCAGATGCCCAGCAAAGTAGTCTCTGCTTACAAAGGACTTAAGAGTTTGTGGCAGATGCACTGACACAGATGGACAAAGAATAAAAACGGAATCAAGAAATCCTCAACGAAGACACAAATAGACAAGAGGAAGCATTTATAGGACACAGGACAAAAAAATAAGAACAACGAATACTGACATGAATAAGTTTTTTAAATTGCTTAGGTCTTTAAAATTTGCTGAGGCCCAAGGCAGGTCACTGAGAATCAGCAAAGAGGCAACTCAGCATTCCTCTCACACTTAGGGGCCCAAAATAGAATGAGAGAAGATGATGGAAGGCAATAGTGACCCTGCCTAAAACAAGGAGAGCCAGAAGATCCAATTCAATCACTGACTAGATAAGCTGGGCTAAGATCCTTATTATCTCTAAGTCTCAGTTTCCCCAAATACAAGAAAGGATGATAATTAATTCTGGGCCATCAATCTTAATAAAAAGTTGAGAAAGGATGGGGAAGGAGACCCCAACCCTCTCATTCAGATGCTGAGTATTGTCTCCCAGGAAATGTAAGGAATGTATAGGACAACAAGCTTTAGAACTAGAAGAGAAAATCTGGGGGCCACTATTGAATCCAATCCCTTTATTTTTCAGAAAAGGAATCTAAGATGTAGTTGCTAGTCCAGAAATTGAACTCAGGTCTTTTTATTCCAAGTCCAGTGCTTTTCCCACTGTACTGCATTACTTTTAATTTTCAATTTAACTGAAAGGCCTCTACTGTGTTCTGACTAGGGCTGTGTACATGGCCATTTGCTAAATGCCTGCCTGGTCCTTGCTTGTTGCAAATCAACAGTCAATCCAGGTCTCCTGATAAAAAACTGAAGGTCATATTTCTTTCTCGCTGTGATAGACAGAAAGAAATCGCAGTTCTGAATATTCCCGACAAAGGCCATTACAAAGTTTGTATACTAATGCCACAGTAGCATATCTAAGCAACAAGTCAAATAGAAGTTCCCCATCAGACTCAATTCTCCACAGTGATCTATCACTAGACTATGTACCCCATCCCTCTCCCTCATTTGAAAATTCATAGATAATAACAATACCTGACATATACTATTTCTCAGTTTTTAAGACTGAATGTAAATGTTTTGCAAAACTTAAAGTGCTATATAAATGCACTATTTGCTGTTCAGTTATGTCCAACTCTTCATGACTCCATTTGGGCTTTATTTTTGTCAAAAATATTGGAGTAGTTTGCATTTCCTTTTCTAGCTTATTTTAATAGGAGGAAACTGAGATAAACAAGGTTAAGTGATTTGACCAAGGTCACATAGCTAGTAAATATCTAAAGTTGGATTTGAATTCAGATCTTCCTACCTCCACACTCAGCACGTAACTGCCCTATGAATGTACTAAGTTAAGTTCATTATTTTTATATCTATAACTATACTGAGAGGTAAGTAATGCAAATATTGTTATTCCCATTTTACATATGAGAAAACTGAGGCATGGAGGGGAAAATATCTGAAGTCACACAAAGGTAGTATGGGGCCACAGCTCCCATTGACTCCAGATTCAGTATTTGTCACAAGGCAGATCTGTCCCTCTTTATCACAGGATCTTGTAGATACTTAATAAATGCCTATTGAATTGAATTGAATTGAATTTTTCTACTATATAATTGCTTCTTTTTCAGGACATTGATTGGAAGATCCCAAACCATGGAGATACCAATTTCCTGTCTGAGAAGTTGACCTCCTTTCATAGTTGCCAAGATTTTACTGCTTACTGGAATTTAAGAGAATGGAACAGAAGTATGTATAATTTTTATAACTTTCTCTGGGAAAATGCATGCAGAACACACTTTAAAGATTAATCTATATTATTAATACTTTCTAGACAATTAATAAAATGAGAAATCATGCTCTGATTTATAGCATTTGCTGATTTCTGGCAGGTGTAAAGGTACCCACTGCATATTTAACAATCAGCTTTCTCTTAAATGCAAGTTCATTCTAGAATTACCTTATAGAGGAAGATAAGATACTCCCAATACCTCTTGAGCCATTCTTTGGTGAACAACGCCTCTTAATTGGTTAACAAATTATAGAGGATATCAAAGTCCAACTAGATCAGAGACCTTAACTTAGGGTATGTGAATTAAAAAAAAAAACAAAACTTGATAACTATATTTTAATTTAATTGCCTTCTTTTGTAATCTTTTGTTTATTTTATTCATTTAAAAATGTCATTCCAAGAAGGGGTCCAAAGGCTTCAACAGGCCTTTATCTTTCCCATTCTGTATTTTTATAATTGATTTTTGGAACTCTACTGAAGGACTTTACATTTATCTTTAATAAATTAAATTTAATTAGCTTTGCCTACAGAAACAGTTAAGAAATGTCTTTTCCAAATGTTGATTGTCATCTAATTAACAATTTAGATATGTCCAATGCCCCAGAGTTGCTTCACCAGTTAAATAGTTCAGTAAATATTTTTCTAATTTTCTAATTTTATTCCTATCTCTAACATTGAAAAGGGCAGAAAAAGAGCTTTTCTGCCCTTTTCAATGTTAGAGATAGGAATAAAATTTAAAAATTTAAAAAATAAAGGAATAAAAAAGGACATCAATTTGTAAAGTATGAAAAGTAGTGCTTTTTCTGTTTTTCCATGCCACTGAAGAAAATTTGAAGAGAGACGCATCCTATTAGGGGGAACTGATAGAGAATTGTTCCTATAATGAATGTATTTAGAGGACCTATATATGACTGAGCATATATAGCATTAAAGTTTTTTAGCTCATTCACATATGGGTTTTTAGAATCTGAGACATGAAAACTAACAAAATGATCAATTAAATAAGTGTTTAGTGACTATGGGAAGATCAAATAAGATCTGTTAGCTTTATAATTAACAGAAGAGTCGACACACTATAAAGAATAATTGTGAGCCAGAAACAATGGTCTATGTCTGTAAACTCTGCTACTGAAGAGTCCAGCTACTAAGGCTTTGATTGTCCCACTCAATTATCCTTTATCTATTTGCTAATATTCAAATACTTCCTATTAACTAGTTTCTATCCTACTGCCTTTAAATGTACTCTGTTTGCCTGATTTTTTTTTAATTTTATTTTTTTTTATTTGCAAAATATATGTATGGGTAATTCTTCAGCATTAACCCTTACAAAGCTTTCTGTTACAAATTTTCCCCTCTAGTCCCCACCCCTCCCCTACATGGCAGGATATCCACTACATGTTATTTATGATAAAATACCTGACAAATCGAATATATGTATACATATTTCCACACTTATCATTGTTGTGCAAGAAAAATCGTATCTACAAGAAAGAAATATCAGATAAAGGAAACATAATGTAAGCAAACATCAATAGAGAACATGAAAATGTTATGTTGTGGTCCACATTTCACATCCCTCTCTCTGGGTATATATGGCTTTCTTCATTGAACAATTGGAACTGGTTTGAAACATTTGATTGTTGAAGAGAGCCATGTCCATCAGAATTGATTGTCATATAGTATTGTTGTTGCCAGTGTATAATGATCTCCTGGTTCTGCTCATTTCACTCAGCATCATTCATGCAAGTCTCTCCAGGGCTCTCTAAAATCATCCTGCTGGTCGTTTCTTATAGAACAATAATATTCCATAATATTCATATACCATAATTTATTCAGCCATTCTCCAATTGATGAGCATCCATTCAGTTTCCAGTTTCTAGCCACTACAAACAGGGCTGCCACAAACATTCTTGCACATGTGAGGCCCTTTCCTTCCTTTATGATTTCTTTGGGGTATAAGCCCAATAGAAATGCTGCTGGGTCAAAGGGTATGCACAGTTTCATAACTTTTTGAGCATAGTTCCAAATTGCTCTCCAGAATGGCTGGATCCGTTCATAGCTCCACCAACAATGCATCAGGTCCCAGCCTTCCCACATCCCCTCCAATATTCATCATTATCTTTTCCTGTCATTTTAGCCAATCTGACAGGTGTGTAGTGGTACCTCAGGGTTGTCTTAATTTGCATTTCTCTGATCAATAGTGATTTGGAGCACCTTTTCATATGACTACAAATAGTTTTAATTTCATCCTCTGAAAATTGTCTGTTCATATCCTTTGACCATTTATCGATTGGAGAATGGCTTGAATTCTTATAAATATGAGACAATTCTCTATATATTTTAGAGATGAGACCTTTATCAGAACCCTTAAATGTAAAGATGATTTCCCAATTTATTGCTTCCCTCCTAATCTTGACTGCATTGGTTTTGTTTGTACAAAAAAATTTTTAACTTAATATAGTCAAAGTTATCTATCTGGTGTTCAATTAAGAGTTCCAGTTCTTCTATGGGTGTAAATTTATTCCATCTCCATAGGTCTGAGAGGTAAACTATATTATGTTCCTCTAATTTACTTATAGTATCACTCTTTATATCCAGATCATGAACCCATTTAGATCTTATCTTGGTATGTGGTGTTAGTTGTGGGTCAAGCCCTAATTTCTTCCACACTAGTTTCCAATTTTCCCAGCAGTTTTTGTCAAATAGTGAGTACTTATCCCAGAAGCTAGGGTCTTTGGGTTTATCAAAGACTATATTGCTATAGTTATTGCCTAGTTTGTCCTGTGATTCTATCCTATGCCACTGATCAACTACTCTATTTCTTAGCCAGTACCAAATGGTTTTGATGACCGCTGCTTTATAATATAGTTTTAGATCTGGTACAGCAAGTCCACCATCATCAGTCTTTTTTTTTTCATTAATTCTCTTGAAATTCTTGATCTTTTGTTCTTCCAAATGAATTTTGCTACTATTTTTTCTGGATCTGTAAAATAATTTCCTGGGAGTTTGATTGGTATGGCACTAGTTTGCCTGATCTTTAAAAAAAATCCACTGATTCTATCATCACCTCAAATTATCACCCTATATTTCTCTTTCCTTTCTTAGTGAAACTTCTAGAAAAATCTTTTTATTCTTGGTGCTTAAACTTACTCTCTTCTCATTCTAATTGGCAAGTCTTTATCTAGTTTTAGACCCACCACTTCTATACAATGACCTTTTTCTCATTTTCCTCCAATCAGAACTTGGACTCCTGCTCCTGTGAAACTGGATTCTTATGAGTTTGATAAAGACTGGCTGATTCATTAATTGGAAGAGAAAAAAAATGACATCTAAATTTAATTTGCATTTCTAGAATGCTCAGAAGGAATTCATTACAATATTTTTCTCCAGGAAAATGGGGATAATACAAGAACTAGCCCACCTTATTTGGCTAATGACAAGAACCCTTTAATAATAAGTAGCAGAAAAAAATCAAGTCAAAATATACAAAATCTAAAAGTCTAAAAACCAAATTGGTTAAATTGGAAAGCTTGGAAGCAAGGACAGAGCTTGACAGAACAAGCATCTCAGAGAATAATTGAAAAAAATTATAATCCATGGGCTTTGATACTACCAGGCAACCAACTATAGAAGAAGGAAGCAAATGGGAAGATAAAGAAGGGAGTGGAGAGAGGATAATTTTTGTACATGAGGGGAAATATGCCTAATAATGGTGTAAAAATATTGCTTGATAAATCTTTAAAAGGAGAAATTTCATACTTGCAAGAAAAATTCAGTAAAAGATCTATAATGGTTCTGTGACAGTGAACAAAAAGTTAGTCTCATAGTCAGTAAGATTTTGATTCAAATCCTGCTGCTCACACATACTGCCTGTGACACAGCTTCAGGACCTATCTTTGACATTTGGCATAGACAAATCACTTAACTTCTCAATGCCTCAGGCTCCTCTCTAAAGAACTTCAAACAGATCAGCTAACAGTAATGATGGCCAGAGTTACCACTGCAGAAGTTCTACACTAAGATTTTTCCACTGTAATTAAGTCACATATTGAGACTAAAAATATACATATACATGCATGCATACGCCCCAAACATACACACACAATAGAGGGAAAGAGATATGATATATCACTATCCTATAATACTATAGGATAATTAAACAATATTCAAAGAGAGGTTAGATGACAATTTCTTAGGGATGTTGTAAAGTGATTCCTATCCTCAGGAAGAATTCCAAAATCCTTATCATTCCAGCTCTCAGAGTCAATAGTTATATGATCATGAGATCATGAGATGAGTTGGAAATAATGAACCAATTGAACTAGATAATACTTAGGGGAATTTCTGTTTTCCCTATGTTGCTAGAAACATTCTGAAGATAAGAATTTAGGGTGAGATATATGGCCTTTAAATCATTTTCAGGCTCCAAGGAATAGAAAGAGATTTCATTTGATTCTTTAAAATGGACATAAACTGGTATAGGATATAGCTAAAAGGAAATTTCACTATGTTCACTATGTGAACAGGCTCTCTCCAATACTAATTTTGATATTTCAGTGGAATACACTAATAAAAACCATCTCAGAGTTGCCCAAGTTTTAGAAGAAGAAAAAATTATAATATGTATGTACATTTAATGAAAAAGATGAAATTAGTAATGCAAAAAGTAAATATCCTACAGGAAGTCTAGAAACTATTTATATGTACTTTCTTGAAGGCCCTGGGAAATGTCTGCTCCAAATAACATAGAGTAGGTGTTTGATCAAAACTTGGAGAGCTGAAAAGAAAATATTAGCCAAAAAAAATTCACTATGAAAAAAATAGGGTATATTTGGAAAAATAAAAGACATCTCAAGGGAATAGGGGAGCCTATACTATATGGCAAAACACAACTAGAAGTGTGAAATAACAGGACATAAAATGACTTGAAGAGCACTTGTAATGGACTTGAAAGCCAAAAATATAAGGTTCTTTAAATAAATCAAAGGCAGAGGGGGAGTTTAGCTATTGATGGGTCAAATGTGTGATTATGATATAAAAGATGCTCCTGGATCTGGCTTTATTTGTGTGAAAAATGTTTTTTAACTGTGTTCATATAGTTCCTGGATTTGTCTTGGCAAATAGACTCCTAAACATTTTATATTGTTTACAGTCGTTTTAATAAAAAGGTGCTGTTTGGTATGACAAAAAATTGCAGAGAAGTCTCAGGAATTAGTCTTATCTTTTCTTAGAAACATTTTCAGGCAGCTAGGTGGTGCAGTGGATAGAATATCAACCCTGAAGTCAGGAACACCTGAGTTCAAATACAAACTCAGACACTTAACACTTTTTAGCTGTGTGACCCTGGGCAAGTCACCTAACCCCAATTGCCTCAGCAAAAGAAAAAAAGAAAAAAAAAAAAAAAACAACATTATCTTCCCTACTGATTTGTACGTTCTCTGAGGATAGAAACTGTAGTCTCATTTACTTTTTGTATATACAGCAAATCTAACATAATATCCAGCGTTTGACAAGTTTTACTCAATATCTAGCCCAGATAATAAATTTGTCTTTCCCAGTACACAGTAATCCTGAGGGACACCATAATTCCCTTCCCTTCCTTCTTCCCTTTGTTGGACCTCAGGAATCATTTAAATTGAGAGACAAGCAAAGGAGAGAATGGGTTAATCAACCTAAATCTACTACTTATGAGCAAGTGTTCAAATAGGCAAGAAGGGAATCACAGGGAGAGCATAGGGAGAGAAAAATCCATGGGTATTCTGTACGGGATTCCTACTGTCAATACTATAAATGATTCAGTCCATGTAAGATTTGGGGCAGCAAGATGGCACATTAGGTAGATTTCTGGGAATCAGAATGATTCATCTTCCTCAGTTCAAATCTGGCCTCAGACACTCATTGTGTGACCCTAAACAAGTGATTTAACCCTGTTTGCCTCAGTTTCATCATTTGTAAAATGAGCTGGAGAAGAAAATAGCAAACCACTACAGTATTTTTGCCAAGAAAACCTAAAATGAGGTCATGAAGAGTCAGACATGACTGAAAACAACTGAACAACAATAATAATATCAAAGATTGTGGGGAGAAGGTTACTGCCTGGTGCTCTTCCTATTTTCATTAATCCTTAATAAAGCCTGCAAGCTGCTTTTAAACTCTAAGTAATTATCTTTGTGAGCATAAATATCTGTAATTCAATTAGACATGCAATTACAGTGCTTACCAGATATACCTTGGAGAGACAAAAATAAAACAAGGGCTGTCTTCAAAGAGCTCCAATTCTATGGGAGTAGGTGGAGACATGTACATAAACAAGTCAATAGGAGATATATAGATGTAGATACACACACACAAATCAAATTACAAAGAAATTTCAATAAGTGAAGAATATGGAAAATTGTGAGGACCAGGATTAGAAATATGCCTTTAAATGAAGCAAAGGAGGCAGAGATCAGGAAGGACATTAGATGTTGTAGATGTGGGGTACAGCCCATGCAAAGGTATGGAGGTAGAGATCAAAAGTCTTGTATACACAAGGAATAACAAGTAAGCTAATTTGGAGGTACTTTGGATGCAGATGAGGAAGAAAAGAGAATAAGCATTTGCATAGTGCCTACATTGTTCCAGGCACTGTGTTAAGAGGTTTACAAAAATTATTTGTAGGGGAAGATTCTGGGAAGATGTCAAAGTAGGTTGATAAATTTCAAGCTCTCCCTATTTCCTCCACAAATAGAACAAATTTGTGCCTCAGGGCAAACATAAACTAGTCAAAAGTCAAGAAGACTTGGAGCAGAACCAGGATTTCCACTTACAACCCTAGAAGATCAGAAGAAAGGCTCTAGGATAGGAATTAAACAGTGTGAAGTGTAAACACCTCCAGGCTAGATCTGCAAAAATATCAAAACTGAGTCCACACTCCAGGAGGTGAAAGTTTCTGTAGTTCAGGCTGAGGCTCCTGCCACAAGTGGGGGGAAAAAATAAAGTAAAAAAGGTGCACAAAAGAAAACAAAAGAACAATTTACAAGGAAATAAAGAAAAGATGGACACTCATGAATATAATTTTTTCTACTAATATATGTGTGTGCATATATATATATATATATATATATATATAATGTATGTGTGTGTATCTCTATATATATTTTTTTCTTGAACTGATAATTTGTTGTTATATATTTTGAATCTATTCTGCTAGGCACATGAAAAAGTTCTCTTTTGTTTTGCTTTGTTTTGTATTCTTTCTTTATTTTTCCTTTTTCCTATTGTTTTTTAATAATTTTTTTAAATCAGTGGTTCAAAGTGGGAGCAGATTTCAGCTCAATAGAAAAAATATTATTTGTAAATGATTGTATTATAAAATACTGTAACAGATTAATATAAAATCAATTTGGAAAGATAGTTTTGATAGTAAAAGGATATATAAATGGAAAGTAGGAGGAGTTGGTGACTTCACCCAAAGGATTCTGGATCATCTGGGTAAGGACAACAAGTCAAAGATATAAGAAGTCCTTCAAAGTGAGCATCAGTAGGGCATCTCTAATACAAAGATTGCAAAAATATGTTGAACTAAATTGAGGGAGAGGATCTCACACCAGAACTGCCTTCTGAAGAAGAAAGGTCAAAGTTTTCTATTCTAAATATAGACTGAGTCAATCATGCTCAGCCAATTACTGTGAAAACCAACTTCATACGAACTAACAAAATCACAGACATCTCAGCTCCTCTCTCAGAAAGTCAAGTACAAATTAAATATCATTAGGGATGTGATCACTTGACTCCTACTTACTTGGCAAGGACTCTGGCTTTAATGCTTTCTCTCCAATCCCATGGAGCAAAAGCTACATCAGTGCCCATAATAAAATTATCTGAAAGTTTATGTCCTAGTCTATTGCCCTGTGCTTCTTCATTCCAGAGCAATGATGATGTGGGGTGGGATAAGATAGGTTATAAAGTGAAATCCCAATTAAGAGAATGCCATCGATAATGAATAATAACAGGGACCCTACTGAATTATATAAATCTAAATTGTTATATTACAAAAATATGTTTGAATTGCTTTTCTTCTAATGGAAATGAATATATTAGGCCATTTATTATCACCCATTTAGTTGCCCATGAGAACAATGGTCCAATATGCGCAAGGGTTCATGGTATCTTAAGAAGAGGATTGGTCTAGAAGTTAGGAGTCTCAGGTTCTTTTCAATCAACAAATATTTTTTAAAGAATCTAATATGTGCCAAGCATTATGCTAAGCAATGGGGATATAAAGATAAAAGGAAAATGGTCCTTGTCTTCAAGGGGATTATATTCTAATGGGTTCTGCCATGCTACAGCTGTGGGATATTGGACAAATCTCTTCACCTCTCTAGGATTTACCTCTAACATGAGGTAGTTGGATAAGATTACCTCTAAAGTCCCTTCCAGATTCATTGACATCTATATAGCACTTTCACAATTGAAAAAAAACTTTATGTACATAATAATTTGAATATTACAATATCCTAAAAATCATCTAAAAGTGTTATTTTTCCCACTTAACAGATGAAAAACTGACCCTCAAAGAGATTAAGCAACTCGTCCACAGTCATATAGCTAATAAGTTTTACAAGTGGGGCCTAAAATTGGTTTTCCTGACTCCAATTTCTAACCTCAGACTTGATAAAGTCAAGATAAATGACCATTCTCCTCCTTCTAACTCTTCTTCACACCTCCAAACCTACTATTCTCTACTTTATCCCAGGAGGAAAATAAATCAGGGATTAGTCTGGCAGAACTCATTCTTCACAAAGTCACTCTGATTAACAGAGTGACCCTCAGAGTCACATGGATTGCTGAATGATTCATCTTGGATACTGTCCAGGTCAGCTCCTTTCTCTTTCTCATTTTAGGACCCTGTTTGACCTTTGGAGTTCCCACAAGAGAGATAATAATTTTAGAACAAATCAGGGCTCATCCCTCCTTCTTGTTTCTTCTATAATGGACAAAGGAGGATATCAGAATCCTAAGTATTTTTTTAGTGGGAAAAGCATCAGTAAACACCTTCAAACCTTAATATGAAGTACCGCACTTACCATCAATTATGTATTTCAATTTTCCACAAATACAGAAGTTAAAATAAGGTTTTATGTTTTAGTAAGAGAGTTTCTCCCATGACATTGTACTTCAAGTTCCAGTTGTCCAACAATTGGTTAGTCTTCCATATTTTGGTAGGAGATACAGCATTTTCTTTGCCAAATTGCATCTTGGCTTTGTAATCAGAAAACCTGAATTCCAATTTCACCTTTGATGGTTACTACTTATTGGGGAAAGTCACTTAACTTCCCTCATTTATAAAAAGAGGGGATTAGATCAGCCAGTTAAGTCTATGATCATAAGGCAAGTAGGTAGTGAAGTAGCATGCTGGATATGGAATCACGAAGTCCTGAATTCAAATCCTGCCTTGGATACTTATTACTTATGTGAACCTGGGAAAGTCACTTCAACTATTTCTGCCTCAGTTTCCTCAACTATAAAATGATATTAATGTTATTTAACACACTTCTCAGGCCTGTAGTAAAGATAAAATGAGATAATATTTGTGAAGTGCATTGCAAACTTTAAAGCATTATGGAAATACTAATTATTATTATTTTTATAAAATATTAAGTTCATTCTGACAAGGAAACTGCATATACTATGTATAACACTTGTTCTCTGACACCAGAGTTATCATGAAAGTCTAGGGTGCAAACATATGAGCATGCTGGAGAAATCAATGTAAACACACACACACACACACACACACACACACACACACACAATTCCTGTTATTTGTGAATCAGGAGGAACTTGATAGTGTCTTAATTTTCTCTCCTTCCTGAAGATGTGGTCCAGCATTCCTAGAGCATTATCATAGACTGATAGTCTTTGGAGTTGTTATGTCAATTTTACTTCCTTCCCCTCTATAGATAGCATGAAAGAGAGGAGACTTTGTGGAGGATCATTTCAAAACAGAAGCTTTTTTTTTAATTGAAGGAGAAAGGTGATATATCTGAGACCTTTTATTTATAATCAAGTCTTTCACTTCCTTAAAGCTTCTGACTCTTCTACATGAATTTGTTCTTGGTTGAAAGGGAGTTTAAAACTGAAATATTGGCCTATTTTATGTATGGATAATGCTTTTCCCAAAACTTTGGTATTATCTTTACTAAACTAAAATTCCCTTTGGTTGAAATATGCTGAAAATGTACATATCCAATGCGACTCACTATGTCAACCTCACCTTTAAGAAATAAGTAATCACTAAATCATATGGCATCTTCCTTGAAAGAAGTATTGGTATTAAGTCCACTTACTTTCTAAAATTCTCTTTCCCCAAATTTAATTTTAAAAAAGTTGTACAAAATGTTCAAATACACAACCAATATTGGATAAAAATAGGAGGACTACGAACCACCCTAGCAATTAGTTAAATGGCAATTATCGAATAAATTGACTGCTGTTAATGGTCCAGTCCTTTGACCGCAATCCATCCTTTAATTATAGTACATCTCCTTCATCATTCAAATGATTTTAGTGAGGAGAAAATTCCAAACTCATCACTGAGGCAAAAGGAACCAATTTCCCAGAATCTAGGAAACTGAGCAATGTTGAGAATGAAATTAAAAGGAAGATGAATTGTAAAGACAATGATTTTTTTTTAAAAAGAGTTTGTTTTATGACACTCTGACTGAGCTATCAGTAAGATAAATCAGGGCAATACTAGGATAACCTCAACAGGAGATAAGCAGAGGTGAATAAGAGGATGCTAATTTTGCCTACCAGCAAAGGGATCTAGCCATTACCAATTGAAAAATGAAAATAAGTATAGTGTTCTGCACATGATGGATACTTAATTGATATTTTAATTTAAATTTTTTAAATTTCAATTGATATTTTAATTTAATTAAATTATGCTAAGTGAACTGGAGTTACTCTGCATTAAAAGAATACCCCACTATCTATCTCTAGGCTGACCCTTAGAACTCTGATGGGGAAATGCAATCAAGCTCTGAAGTCAACCTATTGATGCAAGCAAGGTTGGCAGAGTGAGCCCAGAGCTTATATATGTGCTATTTGTACAATGCCCTGCTGTCAACAGGAAACGTAAATTTCCTGAAAAGACTGTTTTTTTATGTCTTTGTCTCCCCAGGGTCTAGCATAGTGTTTTGCACATAGTGAGTTTTTAATAAACCTTTGCTGGATTGTTTCTCAAGCAGAGAAAAAGAATAATATAGATAGAATGGAAAGACCAGAAATTGATAGCCCATGGTTCCATCTGTCTTGGATTATTCAGGGCTCTAATTCCCCTTCATTAGCTAGTTTACACTGTGGGATGGGTGGTGTAGATCAGAGAAAGAGGGCCTCAGACATAGTCCTTGGACTATATTTCTCCCAAACACTGTCTATTATATCTAAGTTATCAAATTGCCCCAATCCCTCCCTCTTTCAAACATCAGGGGCTGGGCGCGGGGAAGGTGAGGAGAGAGGTGAGAGGGGAATGTCAAAACCAAAGTAAAAATATGATGATGATGACTCCAGTGTCCCAGAGCAGAGGGTCAGGATGCTAGTGCTTTTCTCAGGATCCCAGATTGGGGATCCCAGATTTCCTCTGGGAGTAATGACTTGCTTGTGATTACAAGGGACCTTGTTGCTAGTGACCACTCAAAATCATCTGCAGAGAATCAGAGCTGGGACACAGACTCCCACGCAGCATGGTTGGAGAGACAAATTATTGCCATGAAACTTTCTAATTCCCTGCATTCACATTCCAAAGAGTGCCTGCCTCTCCAGGTAAGCATGTCCTTAAGGATGGGCCTTCTCTTCATTTGTTAAGCTTCTTGACATGATAGAATGAAATGCATCATTTGCAAAGAAAAATAAAAGCCTCTTTTTTGGAGCACATGTGGTCCATAATGCCAATGAAGAAACATGCCAGCTTCTTTGTAAAACAGATTTTCTAAAACAGCAGAAAGCACTGTGTTCTCAGGCATCTTTGCAAAGAATGTACTTAATTTGGCCAAGGTACAAACAACTATAAGAATACACTTCACTTTGCCAGGAGAAAAACAGCTATAAGAGTAATTCATGCATGTAATGTTCTCGTCTTCCATGCCCTGTAAAACTATGAATTAATTCTCAAAGGGTCACAATGAGAAACTGCAATGGCAAGGCTGAAAATGGGAAGCTCTTATTTCCTATAAAGAAGGCACACTGACAGGTAAACATAGAGCAGGGGCACCTGACTTTGGAGAAGGAGGCCTTGTAGTCAGACTATATCCCTGACACTTCCTACCTAGGTAACCTTGGACAACTTCCCTGAACTTCATTTTTCTAACAACTTCTAAGGTCCCTTCTAGATATCCAGATGGCACCACGATGCACAGAGCACCAGACCTTGAGTCAGAAAGACTCATTTTCCTGAGTACATATCCAGCCTCAGACACTTACTAATTGTGTGTCCCTGGGCAAGTCACTTAACCCTGGTTGCCTCAGCTTCCTCATGTATAAAATGAGCTGGAGCAGAAAATGATAAATCAGTCCAGTATCTTTGCCAAGAAAGCCCCAAATGGGCCCATAAAGAGTCAGGATTAAAAACAATTGAACCACACATGACTTTTAATAAATGATCTCACCTGCTTCATCTGATTCATATGTAAACAACAATGCCATACTAAGCAAAATGTTCTGAAATTGCTATTTGAAAATAGATGAACTTGATCTGTAGGTCATCCACCATGACCATGCTTCCCTTGGGTGACCTGAACTGTATGTTTTTTCAACTGTGTTCTTAGCAGCATTGAACACTGATTGCAATCAACTTGCTTTCACGAAAAGAAGGAATACATACTCCTCCACCTCAGCTTAGCTCTACCCCCCCCCAAAGAAACCAAGTCACTTGGCTAAGGACCTCCATGCAGAAGCCCCATTAGCAAAGGTCCTGTGCTCCCAGGCATCAGGAAGTCATGGTAGAGTGAAGATATCATTCCCCTCTCCAAGTCACCCCTATAAAATACACAAGGGCTATGTCGTAACTCGTAATCCCCTTGGTGATTTTCAGGAAATATTTAATTCAAATCTAGAATCATAGCAACTGAAAGACTCCCATGAAGGGAAAATCATTGCAAGTCTTGGTCAAAGAGATTCTTTGACTTTTAAGCAAGTAAAATGGCCTGGTGCCAAAAGGTTGGTCCTTTAAGAGTTAATTAGCAATAAGTCTCTAAAATCAGGCATGCTGGCACAGGTCTGGAATCCCTGCTACCAGGAAAGCTGAGGTTGGTGGATTGTTTGAGCTCAGGGGTTCTGAGCTATAGTAGAGCTAAAGCTGATCTGACTTCCTCACTTTGTCAATCATCCATATTGTGAGTTTCTGGGGCATGAAGCCACCAGGCTGCCTAAGGAATAATGAATTAACCCAAAATGGAAATTAAGCAGACCAAAGATTCTGTGCCAATCAGCAGGGTGATTGGCTTATGACTGGTTACATCCTGGATGAGACCCAATCTTAATACAAACAGAGAAAAGGAGGATGAGAGAGGAACAGGGAGAGAAAGACAGACACAGAGACACACGGAGATAGAGAGAGACAAAGGCAAAGAGAAAGGGGGAGGGGAGGGAGGGAGAGAGAGAAGGAGAGAGCAAGAGGTAGAGAGACAAGAACAACATTAAAGAGTAATGCATATTTCAGGTCCATGGAAAAAGGCCAGAAATTGATGATAGGTCATATATGTTCCCTATCTGGTCCTTAGTTTTCTTCTGAGGAAGAAAGGAAAGGAAGGGAAGGAAGGAAAAATTAAAGAGTGGAAGGAAGCAACCATTAATTAAGCACCTACTATGTACTAGGGACTGTGCTAAACACTTTATAAATGTCTCATTTGATCCTTACAACAATCCTATGAGATAAGTGCTATTACTATTATCATTTTATAGTTGAAAAAAACTGAGAGAGGCAGGGGCTATGTGACTGGTTCAGGGTCTAAGTCTGGTTTTGAAATCAGGTCTTCCTGACTCTAGGCCCAGTGCTCTGTCCACTGCGCCACCCAGCCCCTTTCTCTGCCACATCTTAGGATCCTGTGTATGTCAATGAAATTAGGAACTTGGAAAACTAGGGACTTTAGAACACAGATATTGGGATTGAGGATTGTGATAATACTACATATGGTAGGACTTTGATGTTTAATTCAATTGTTTTCTGTTATCTTGGCTGAAGATACCCAAAGAATGGACTAAAATGTGTTTCTTCATCTGTTCCTCATCCATAAAATTAGGTGATTGATGGACATAATCTCTAAGATCTCTCCAGCTCTGATATTCTCAGTGATCCTTCTAATAGTAGAATCTGAAAAAATCTTGTGATCATCTAGTCCAATCCATATTTTACATATAGAGGAACTGAACCAGGAAGTCCAGTTGCTCAAGCTCACACAACCAGTCAATGGCCAAGATGAGAATGGGACAAAGATTCAGGAGATATTGGTTGATGGCAAGCAGTATTAGAACTAGTCCCTGGATGTCCAGGTCCAGCGCCATTATACATGGCAAACAAAAGGAATGATTGACAATGATGTGCTATTGGGCATCCTACAAACCAAACCAATCTTGCCACCTAACCAGCATTCATAACCATCACTCAAAGTGAGGCTTTCTTCTCCCCCTGCTCCTGTACCTCACCAGGACTAGCTATCCTATGACTGATTTAACAAAGAGAAGGCAGGATGAAATACATAGGAACCAAAGAAGATGAAAATCAAAAGGATACAAGACAAATAGTTTAATACTTGCTGAGATCAGTGGAGCAATTCAGATGATTTGAGATTTAAAGAAAGTACTTCAGATGAAAAATTGTCTGGCTCATATATTGTTAATCATTTTCCAAACCAACTGAGTTGGCAGTTGCAGAAAAAAATTCTCTGAGATATCAAATTTTATAGCTTCCATATTTCCTGAACTCAATTAAATCATTTTCTCATCTCTTTTCATTGCACCTAGCAACCTGTTAACAACAGCACACCCCACCACAAACCACAATCACCATGGAGATAACAATTTCTCTTTGGGAGGACCTTTTTTGATAATCAAAGACTATGCTTTGTACACCCCTTAAAAATGCCATAGAGCCTAGATGTCAACAGAAGTGCATACAAAAAGAATCAAAACCAAAAATTCTACATCTTCTTCCTCAGAGCACACACACTTCTTTCTCATCGCTTACTAAGACCATCACTTTTCTCTGCTTCTCCACAATGTGGGGCCTTGGGAATTAGGCAACACAACAATCTCAGCCAAAATCTAGTCAAAGACAGTGACCCAACACTGCACCAATAAATCTTTAAAAATTCACTTACCCTTTTCCTTAGATTGTATGTGAGGATAAGGTTTCTTGAGAAGGAGTGAGAGAAGGCTGTGTAGAATTCTAACACTTTCTGGAGGGCATCCCGCTTAATCACATGCAAGTCACAGTAGGTTAAGGCTCTGACATTGGCACAAGACTGGGCAAGCGTGGCTTCCTTCCAGAATACATCTCCAAAAACATCTCCTTTTCCTAAAAAGAAAAAAAAAGCTATTATGAAAAAAGAAAAAAAAAACAACAACCAATAGAAACATTTTTATCCCAGAATAGTTTCCTTATGTCATCCAAGTACAAGTTGCCATCAAAGTAGAGAAAGAAGGATTTTTGGAACTACACTGTCCATTCTCTATTTATTATACCATATTACCTCACAGAGAGAAGAATTCAGTTAATTTTGACTGAAGCCATTTCAGATCAGTGGCTTCTACTCCTAATAATCTGACAAGGAGGAACAAATTCCTTGTTCTTCCTTTTAACCAAAGATTTTTGTTGTTGTTCAATAATTTGGTAGTGTTTAACTCTTTGTGATTCCTTTTGGGATATTCTTGGCAGATACTAGCCTTCTTCAGCTCATTTTACAGAAGAAACAGGCTAACTTAAGTGACTTAATTAGGGTCACACAGCCAGTGACTCACAACCAATGAGGCCAGATTTGAACTGATCTGATACTCCATCTACTGTACCATCTGGTTATGCCTTAACCAAAATAGTCATTTTATTATTGAGTGTTCTCCTACACAGGAATACATGGATGGGTCATACTTCCTGGAGTCTATTTCCAAATACATAGATACTGAGGAAAATATATAAGCTCACACAACAGGTCATTAGGAGGCAGAGTTTTAAATGCAGAAAGTGAGGAATTTCCTGATTCATACTGTTTTGCATGTAAATCCAATCTGTGAAACTGAACATAGTTTCTCTCTACAATAGGTCATGATGAGAATAGCAGCATCAGAGGCATCCATATTGCTAGAAAGTTTAATCTGTAAATGAGTGTCATAATGTGTGTACTCTTGGATTCATCTAATTGTTGTGAGAAAAGTACTGTGTAAATCTTACAGTGCCGTAAAAATGTGACTTGTTAGTAGTAACTACTTCCTTGTTTGACAGGTAGGTGCTTCTTGCTGCTTGTGATTGTGTGGTGGGCATGACTGGAGTGCTAGGGGAATTACTGATTTCTTGACACATGCCTGCATCCTAATCATGCAGAACTGCACCTGCTGACATTCAGCATCTTTCTTCACTGCTTTCCATCCATTTGTTCATTTGTGTTGTTCCAAGAACACAAAAGAATTTTATTGCTAATCTAAGGAAAAATAACCTCATTTTAATATTTTCCTTAGATCAGTGATTTTATCAGTATTTAATCTCTCAATGAGGAAATTCCCTGTATCAGGAAAAGTTAGCAACTATATTTAAAATTTATATTCTGAAAGCGTTTTCAGGGGCATCTGGGTGGCACAATGGATAGAGCTCCAGTCTTGGAATCAAGAGGACCCGAGTTCAAATGTCACCTCAGTCACTTACTAGCTGTATTTCTCTGGGCAAGTCATTTAACCCAGATTGTCTCATTTGTGCGAAAAAAAGAATTTCCAGGGAACTATGAGGTTAAATGACTTGTTCAGGGTCACAGAGTTGATATATTATTAGAAGCAAGACTTGAACACAACTCTTTTCTTTTTTTTTATTAAAAGCCTTTTTATTTACAAAACATATGAGTGATTTTTCTACACTGACCTTTGCAAAAAACTTTTTTCCCAAGCTTTCCCCCTCCTACCTCCCACCCCCACCCCTAGATGACAGGTAATCTAATA